>KK117429.1:718723-732977 GCA_000611955.2 Stegodyphus mimosarum | reverse complement strand
AGTGTAAATAAAATTTTTTTTTTTTTTTTTTTTTTACAGATTTTACAATAGCGTGCTTAATTTACGGAAGCCATGTTATAAAGAACATTTTGTGGAACATTTAAATCATAGTGTCATAGTTTAAGACAAATTCCTTATTAGAAGTTGTGGGTAAAAACTACTTCCACAGCAGTTTCTTCATAAAATTTTAGAAATTTTATAAATAAATTTTATGAAGAAAAATAAATAAATTCCAGCTAGCACATTGCAGGTATGATTGCATACTCAGACATAATTGATAAAAATTACATAATTTCAGAGAAGGATTGTGAGCAATACATACAAAGGAAGATATCAAAGAATTTTTAAAACTTATTTACAAGTAAAATCTTTGAAAAATATACAAATCGACTATCACAATTTCAAATAATATCAGAAAATAATATCTTTCGAAGCATCAAATAATATTAGAAAATAATCAATCTGATAGAATTATAACACCAAGCAGTAGTTAATTGCTTTTAAAGAAACATAAAAAAGTGACTAAAACTAGAAGATTAAGAATGTTCAACTAAGCAATAATTACTCCAACCTTTTTTTAATGAAATCTTTCCGAAAGCTTCCTAAAACATCTCCCCCCTCCCCTTTTACAAAGGACTAACAAAGAAAACACGAAAAGCACGAAATAATGACCACGAAAGGGAGAAAAAAATCTTTTCAGGGAAAGCCGATAATAACATAGCAAATTTATCGACAGGAACACTGTTTCTTTTTTACAATTTCTCATGCTAAAGTGAATCTTTATTTTATCGTAAGATTTTATTAAACCTGCATCTTATGCAGGATCTACGCAACTCATGTGTATGAATATTACCGCAAATGGCTTGTCTCGTCCGGCAATTTGTGGAACTTTTTTGGTGCCGAGGGTATGTATAAAAAAAGTTCAAAAACAAAATAAAAACATGGCTGCCAATATGAAGAGAAGAAAAGAGGAACAGAATTTCCGCCATAAGTAGAAAGAACAAGCGTAAAAAGCAAAGCAATTTTCCCGCGCAACACATCTTTTTGAATGACGCTGAAAACTGGTAATCACACGATTCAGTCTAATCTGGGGCAGAAGGGGAGAATCGAAAGACAGGCAGGAGGGACGAAAAAAAGGGACAAAGAAAATAAATAAAGCAGAAAGGGGGAAGAAAGCGAGAAAGATAGGGCGAAAGAGTTAAAGTTCCCGTCCGAGTTGGATAGAAGGAAAGGAATAAGAGCTATGGTAGCAGAGGTTCATGGACTCATCATGCTACGTGGAGACGTCTCAAGTGACGTAGCCATTGATTCCTAGAAACGTTCATCTCGGCGATTTTCACCCATCCGGCTTTTTCTTTATGCTTTTTTTTTCGCTTTTTTTTTTTTTTTACGACAATTTTACGTCTTCCGCTTCCCACTTTTGTCTACTGCTAAGACTGTTCCTTTTCCATTTTAACGCTCTCCAAAAAAGCTAGCTCTTTTATACTCGTATTTTTTTCAGTTATTGTTACAGTTAAGAATCCGATTTCCAGAATGAAAACACCTTGAAATTCACAATATCCTTCATCCACAGACGCTTGAAAGGATTGTATAACTTTTCCAAATTACATAAAGAAATTCTGCGGTACGTAATTTACATCACATAACTAATTACAACAACATTTAACTTTAAAAGTTCAGTTTTGGTGTCTTTAATACAAGTGAAACAATATTTTGGCTGAAATGGAAATTTTTAAAGTCGATGAAAAACGAAAGGGGATACTTTCGTTTTTATATCTCTTCTTTTCATCTAGCATTGTTTACCGCGCTACAAGTTAAAAATTAAAAGACAGTTCATAGATTAAATTATAAAGTTATCAAGTCTAATTTTTTACTATAGTACTTGGCATAGTAAATAATTCAAAAAAGATTGTTTCAGTCAGTCTTTCTGAAACTTAATTTTAAAGACAGTTCACAGACAAGTGGTCCGCTTTTATAAATTAGAACGTTCTATAAACAGCTTTACTTTTGTCTTCTTCGAAAGCAGCTGAATTGTTTATTACTAGTATACTTATATTTCAATAATATTAAAATACCGCTAATTGAAAATAATAAAATGTTATATTGACATTAAGAAGTTAAGTTAATAGAAGAAAATTTACATTCCTTTTAATAATTCAAGAATATTAGAGTTTAGATAATCTTTATCAATTAAAAATTAAAAGAACTGTTTGTACTCGCATTAATGAGATACATGAACCTGTCTATTCTTGCATAACAGTTCCGTGTTTGGATGTATACTGGCAAGAAGCACCAGAATCATACTGCTTTATATCCCTTATTTGTCAAGATTAGAATGGGAAATTCTTAGATAGAATAAACGGTAATAAATTTAATAAAAATGTTTCAATATTTTTATTTATTCATTTTTAGGGGGATTTGTCCCTGTAGGGCTATTGTTTTCGTTTTGCGATTTTGCGTCGGAAACATTAAATGGCGGTTCACTTTTCAAACTGTTGCCATCAAATATTGCAGCACTGTATTCTATTTAAAGAAATTAAATAATGAAGAATGTGCATAAATATATGTATGTTTCTCGCATTGTAATAAAACGACGGTACCTAGAGCTATCGAATATTGAATGACGTAATCCTGCTGCGAATATGGACAAAGCTCAAAATTGAAATTTGGAATTTGCTTTATTATCGATTTCATATTTTGTAAAACTTAAACGAATTTTTGATGAACAAACTCAAGGATTTCAAAGCGAGCAATGGCAACGTTGTACAGAAAAAACTTTTTTATCTTTAGCGCGTGAAACTGTGTATAGGAAATTCTAAAGATAGTTTAAAATTATTTTGCGATATTGTTCTTTAACTGAATTTTATGGTTTAAGTGCGAAGAACATGATATTGTAACACATAAAATGTTGAAAAAACGCCCCTTTGGACATAATTTAAAATCTGAAACCTTTCAGATTTTCTTTCGTTTTTTATTTTATTATTTTGTCAATCCAGGAGGACTAATGAGAAACAATGTAAGTATTTCTGTGAACCAAATTAACTTGAAACGAAATAAATTAATTACACGTTTCTTCTTTTAAGATCATGTACTTTGTAAAACAGACAGAGGTAAACATACGTTATCCTCCCCATTTAAAATAATAAAAAAAATATGGTCTAATCATGTGAAAGAAAGTGCCTTGTTTAAAAAAAATGCTTCTTAAAAAAATGTAGGTAGCCAGTTGTTCAAGTAGAGTTTGTTTCAAAGAATGACCGTTGTTTTCATTACAGTATAAATGATGAATCTGCCATATGTTAGAAATTGTTAGAAATTAAGCACATATAATTAAATGAATTTTATCAGCAAGACTGTTGTTTTAGAAGATTTTGCTTTAATTTAATTAAAATTCAGTCTTTTATATTTGCAATCATAAAGAAAATTTTATCTTTGCGTATCTGTTAAAATTTTAAATGCCAAAATTAAGTGATTTTTTTAAACGTTTTTTAAATTTTATTTTTGAAAAAAATTACAGAGGTGCATATGAGGGTTTTGCTCGAAAAATACCGTCTATTCCTAAAATATAAAATGGATTCCTGGCCTTTTATTTAAACTTACGAATCTTAACAACGATTTGTTACATAATATATGTATATTTTTAAGGAAAACTAGGATATATAGAAGTATGTTTTATTTGGATTCGCATTAAAATATATCCCGTTAAAACATTACATGGAAAATATCGATTGGAGGAATCATTTTGTACCCGTAGCTACGATTATAAGCGGATTTATACCAGGACTATTGTAAAATATTTGTACAGAATTAGAAAAATTTTCGGGGGGGGGAAGGGAAGGGTTTTTTTTATTCAAAAGGGAAATATACATTTATATGTATATCAAGAAACAGCATGATTTCTATGATGAAAAGAAGGCACGTGCTCCATGTCTGTACTTTATTGGAGCCTGCAAATTTTTCTACAGTATTTAAATTATTCAAAATATTACGCATTTTTTTTCGATTTTTTAAAAACATAAAATTAGAAATGGTATAAAATGCTGAACATGCTAGACTAAGATAATCAATTAGGTATCTCCGAAAACCTTCATATAGGTTTCTTTTTAAGAAAAAGAAAGTAATGTACAAATACTTTAATCATATTTTTATTTTCCTTGAACATTAAAAATAAAATAGGTGCATTTCAAATATTTAATTGTTATTGTAGAAAAATGTTAATTAATTATTTAAAACAAGGGAAATATTTTATAATACTTATTCCTGTATTCAACAAGCTGCAAGAGTTGCAGCTTGTTTTTTGCTGAAATTTGTACCAGCTACCTGGGTTGAATTGCTTGTAGGCCAGAAGCACAGTTTGGATATACATTGAGATAATTATTAGCCAATGCATAAGCAACTGCAACTTTTAACGCAGCCACTTCAGCCTGAAAAACTGTGAGTTGTGCTGCCGGAGTTTTATTTCCCGGGACATTATCATCTGGCTTGCATGTAGAATGCAACATCCACTTCCAGTGCCATATTCTCCTTTTGAACTATCAGTGCATATTGCAGCTGTTTTGAATCACGCCACAATTAGTCGAAGTATTGAACTCAACCCGATGGCAGAGAAGTTCATGTACACTTTGCTCATAGTCAGTAGGCACATAGTTGCATCCTACAGAATAGTTGTCTCTTTGGATCGGTGCACACGCACTATTGTCCTCTGAGGCTGTATTCTCCCAGGCAAAAGAGACAGTTCTGAAAGCACGTTTAACGGCATATATGTGCCTATGAACGTCTCACTAAATTGAAGGAACTACTGGAGACACTTATTACAGCAGAGGAGGGATTTTATGTGTTTTAAGTAGGTAGGTACAGCGGGGTAGCAACAGAATTGGACATGCTGATAGTGTACAACCCGTTACAATTATTTAGCTAAATATGTTAGATATGGCAGGCGATTGTAGGTTGGGATTGTAAGTGCGTGTCTTTATGATAATAAAATCTTTTTAGACCTACGGGGATGTTGCCACTACTTTGTTATGAAGCCCCTTGTATATATTTAGAAAAAAAAATTATAAACATTATTTAATTGTTATAAAAATAGAAAGACAATCAAGGAATACTTAAATTAAATTTTAAGCATTAAATATTTCCCTGAATTAGTAGTGCAGACACAAAGTTAAATGGTAAAAACGTGAAAGAACAAAAAGAGAGAAAAAAGAAAAGAATTTAAGTACACCGATTGGCCTTCCACAATACCTTGAAATGACATTTTCGTCTCAAAATCAGATATTATAAACTCTAAGTAAAATCTTTTAGAATGAATTAAAATAATAAAAACCGCCTGAAAAGTTAGTTAAAATAAAATAGTTAGGCGCAAATTGACACAAATATTCGAGAATTCAGTATACCAGTTATCAAGATGATATTCAGCTCTTGCGTATTTTACCAGAATGGGTGTAATTAATTTGAAGAAGCAGATAATATAAAGCAATGGTGATTCTTAATACCATAGCTGGTGATGCTGTTTTATCGTTCTGTAAATTTTACAACATAGATAATGCGGATTTACAAGATTAACAAGCACTGTGATGCCACTTTGTTGAGTTACGAACGCTTTTAAATACTTTTAAAATCAAATGAGAAATAACAATATTATACTGAGCCTTACAGTGTGGAATATTTTAAACTGAAATTAAGATATCACTTGTTTCTTGAAGTTTAATTATAGTTTTTGTGGAAATTTTCCGAGAATAAGCTTAGCATGTGGCGTAAGTGGTTAAACCAACAAATGGAAAATTCGTGATTCAAATCTCCTCAAATGTACAGTTAAATTTTCGTGTTTTCTGCAGAGAATTAATGTTTAATCTTTGTTGAAATGACTCTTGAATTAAAATTCTGTGGTTAATAATTCGGTATTACCTGGATTTAGTTTATATGGTTATTGTACCTGTCCCCGTTTGCAGTTTAAGTGAGAGAGATTGTGGTGAGTTACCTCATTCTCCTCACTTGAATTCGTGGTGCAACGTAGAATTCGCAATCGCATATCGCCGAGGAGCAATTAGTTTTTCACGTACTCTGGTGTGAAATATATACTAGGCTTAATAAAGCAAAGCTGGGCATCCATTTCGTAATAATTTTGTTTTCGTTGTCCAAATGAAAGCTAACGAATGAAAATTCTTTTTGATTTACCATACAGTTTCATTCCGATAAAAATCTAGAATTACAATAAATAGAAAACGAATCTAAACCTAACAGTTATAATTTAGCTCATAAATAACTAGATGAAAGTATTCAGAAAACATAAATTGAATAAAATTATTTAACGTAATGTGCATTTTTAAATATTAAATGCCTAATTAAACTTTATGGTTTACTGAAAATTGCAGTGAAAGCGAAAAACTTACAAGGCATATGCGTAATCACAGTTAATAGACACATCTTAATATGCGCGGCTCCTAAAGAATGTTGAACTTGTTGACTGCTCTTCAAAACTTAAGGAACAGCATATTTTGGGTGTCTAATTTGAGAATGAAGCAACTTAGAAGCAAGAAATTTAGACATCATGTTCACTAAACAATTCTAAAATAAATGTTACGTCCAGTGCTTCTTAAGATCAACACAAACGTGAATTACAACAAAAAATTGCACTCTTGACCAAGAAATCCAGTCTTGGGAAAACAGTACATCACAGTTTTTCGAGGGAAAAATGTGGCGGTAACATTAAAAAAAATGGGTTTTAATAAAGAATGTGCTCACCCCTAGCTGCAATACATTGGCGGCAGCAAAGTTCCATTCTGTTAATTAAGTTGTCAGTCAGCGAAATGGGAAGCAACCACCTGACACGGAGTAATCCTTGCTCAAACTCATCTAACACCTTGGAGAAGGATTTTAAAGCAGTAACCTGTCTCCCAAGGTAGTCCCAAAGATTCTCTATTAGATTCAGGTTTGGAGATTGAGCTGGCCATTTCACCCGCTCCATACCTTGAGGGTCAATGTGGTGACCCAAACTCAATGTGGTGGTGCATTGTCGTCCATCAGAAGAAACCCAGGGCCAATAGCAGCGGCATATGGGCGAATATATTGTTCAAGGATCTCGTCTCAATATCTCATACCGGTTAAAGTTCCCTCATAAAACACGTGCAGATCAATGTGACCATCAAGAGAGATCTCAGCTCAAACCATTATTCCACCACTTCTGTAACTGTGTCATTTCACAATGTGAGTGGTGCGTTTTTCTCTCCAGATCAGCTGACGACCTGAATCACTCTCCCATATGAACCTGGACTCGTCTGTAGAGAGAACAGAAGCTCATTGTTGAGTGGTCCAGGAGACGTGTTCTCCTACCCAACATAAACGGGTGGCTCTGTCCTCGGAGCAGCGGACACAAACAACGGGTCATCTAACATACAGGCTTGCATTGTGCATGCGTTTGAGAATTGTAGAAGATGAGATTCTTGTTTCAGTGACCACTAAATGATCTGCCATGAGCTCAAGCACAGTAATATCGCTTTTCCTTCAGGACGAAAGAGCTAAATAACGGTTTCCCGCAGGTGTTGTAATTCTTGGTCTGCCTGGAACATGTCTTCTAGACACAGAATCCTTGGATTCAAACTGATTCCATAGTCTACGCTGCGAGAGACATTGAGACATCTAGCAGCATCAGCTTGTAACATCCCCATGTCCATCCATCTGATCGCCCGCTACCTCAACAAATCGGGCAAACGACTTGTCCTGGGCACTGACATACTCTTCTGCATTTGTCAACGAAATTGCTAATAACAGTTAAAGATCACCACTCGTGGACACATCTACAACTTACAATTTTTGCATTTTTCCTCCAATTCTTACATAAATGTTCACTTCTATAAAATAAAAGTGGTAGCTATTGTTTTTGCGTACATTTTCTTAAACTTCGTTACTGACATGCATATAATTGTGAATTGAAATGTTACTGACATTTTTGTAATGGTGAGCTTTGAAAAACATGCTGTTGCTTAACTTTTGGAGGGCAGTATATCTTTAACCATCATGCACTGCACGTAGTCTATAATATCGTAATATAGTTAGCTTAGAAAAAATACCAATTCAAGTTACGAAATACATTTCCGAAACAACGTATATAATTTTCGCACCATTGTAAAACTGAAAAAACCGCAGTTAAACCATAGTAACTTTGAGATTACTTGTATAAAACGCAAAGGAAACGTAAAGAATCTATGAATAATATGTTGGAGGTGGAATATTTGTGCTTAAAAACATGAATTTTGCCTTGAAAGGAAAAGTGCGAAATGTAGCAGAAATCTAAGAGTGCCAATACAACAGGTAAACATTACATGCGAGATAATATAAAGAAATATTATTAAGATTATGATAAAATTCTGGCATAAAAACTTAGCATAAAAAATTCCGCTTTCAAGTTACTTTAATTTCTTTCACAAATCTGGATACATGTTTCAGTAGGTTATAAATGCATTTTTCTCGACAGAAGTTATTAATTATATGTCACTAATGAGTGTAATTTGCTAACTCATTAATCACTTTTACAATTTTATGTGGTTTGTCATTAATTATCTTTTATTATTGCACAGACTGGCTTAATGGATGAGCTTTATGGAAAAAAAATCAACTTTTTCTCGCTGTATTTTTATTCGAGGCAATTTTATTGGTCTTTCTTTCTTCTTTTGCGTTTACCTTGACTAAGTAGATTTATTGGCATAGAATTCACTTGCAAAATATATTGAGATAAATACGAGGGCGTTTCCAATGAAATATCAGTGAATATCAATGAAATATAATACTTTATGTTGGAAAGTCAAGAATAGCTGCGTTAATTATGCATCGAAAATCTGAATTTCTGGATGACCTAGAAATTACCTTGTCTATCGTAAAAAATTGAATTTCCAGAGAACAATGTACACTTCACTATTAAAATAGGGTTTAATGATAATAACAATAAAATACAGACAAATGTTCGGTTCTCCTTTCGGAAAAACATATTATTATTATTATTTTTTACCGGGAGCAAGCTGATATTCTATTAAACTATACTACTCAAAGTTAAGACGCATTTAAACTCGAATTTACTTCGTTGATTCTGCAGTAGTAAGCCACGGCCCTCAGTAGGCGGAACTGACGTCACAGGAAAGGGGGATGTCCGCTACCATCTTGAACACTCAGAACGTGACAACTGGAAATGATGTCGACATCTAGTATTATCGCGGGAAGTGGCGTAGATGTGTTTTTTTTTTTAAACAATGACTTTTTTTTTTCATTTTTGGCTCCGACCTCTTGAATAACATGTTTGGGATGACACCAGTTTTAACTAATTTTTCTTTCTTTATTATTTTTAATTAAATATGCAACTATTTCTAATTATACCTGATTACTTTTGGCTATTTATTATGCAATTATTTTTAAAGAGCATATCATTATTTTACATCTATTCATTTTTAACTGTTTTAATTTTTAGAATTATTTTAAAAAAAATACATTTTACATGAATGTTAAAAGGCTGGGACCGAACCCGAAAACTCTCATATAGAAGGAAGATGTGTTAGCCATTACGACAGTAGGACTTTCAGACGAAACCAGATTATGGTGCTGTGTAGAAAAGAAACTATGAATTCATTGTTTGGTGAAAACGCTATCAGCAAACAAACATCATCTCTATTCAAGTTCGAGCTTGTCTACCACCCCCCTTGTAATGGAATATCTCGCCTGATGCATTCCTTAAGGATCAATCAGCATCTCGTTAAGAGTTTGTTTTCTATTTCAGCCAAGAAAAGGGTTTATTTCTTGAAGTGGACATAGATTTATTTTGTTTCTTCCTAAGTCATTATTTTACCACATTCAAAATTTCTCTTTTTTATTTTACAAGCATATTTTTTTAATGTGTTCGCTTTTCTTCTCGTTCTTATTAAATTTTAATTTATTAATTTTTCATTTCAATTTTATGCTTTTTGCAAACGAAAATTTTCTTTTAATTTTCTCAAATTATTGCTTCCACATTTTTATTTCCGCAAAAATTAATTTAATTTTTACGTTTACTTTCAACATATTTTTTCAAAAAGCTTTCTTTTTTTCACATGTTTTTTAAGTCTTAAAAAAGTTTTTTTCCAGTTCACTATTTGTTTAATTTCTTTCTTTCCATATTTTTTTTAAATTCTTTTTTTCCATTTCACTTTTTTATTTTATTAATTTTTAGCCCAAAGGGCGTTAGCCCAGAAGGGCTATTAATTTCGTTTTGGCAGTTTGCGTTGATTCAATATAACTGTCTGTTCACTTTTCAAATTGTTGCCACCAAATATTGTCGCCCTGTATTAGATTGAAAGAAATTAAATAATGAAAAAATAGCATAAATGTGTGCAAGTTTCTCCCATTGCGATAAAACAACGGTACTAGAGCCGTCAAATTTTGAATAACGCAATCTTCCACCAAATATGGGCGTCTGGCCGTAATTTGAAATTTGTTTCATTATCGATTTTATATTTTGTAACACTTTAATGAATTTTTGATTAACAAACTCAACGATTTTAAAGCCATCAATGGCAACACTGTACGGGGAAAAAATTATCGCCATGGCGCGTGGCTGTGTATCGAAATTCTAAAGATATGCTGATTTTCAAATTATTTTGCGGTATTGCTCTTGAATTGAATTTTATGGTTTAAGTGAGAAGAACATGATATTTAATAAATAAAGGTAAAACACAGAACGTTAAAAAAACGCCCTTTGGGAGTAATATAAAATCTGAAAGCTTTTAATATCTTATTATGAGTTTTTTTTTCTTTTTTAATAATGTTTTTATTTGAAAAGAATTTTTTTTTCTAGTTCACTTCTTTATTTTACAAAAATAACATTTATTGTTGTAACTTTGCCGCCCAGACGGGAAAATGGCTAATGGCTCTGATTGCTGTGCCGAAGGGTGATGGGTCTAATCTCGGAGAAGGCATAAATGTAAATTGTCCGACTCTTCATAGAAGGCAACGGTGGTCCACCTATTAAGGGCCTTCATAATAAAGTGACGACCGCTTCCGGCCTTAATAGTGTCCAACGCTTATTAAAGTATATATATATATATATATAACTTATTTTTTTTCCTCACAAAGACAATTTTTTTATTTTTTTTTCTCTCTATATTTTCTTTTGAAAATTATTTTTTTTCTTTTCACTTTTCTCGTTTTAGATGTTTTTTCCGTCCAGACGATATAGACAATTTGGAGAAGCCGAATGTTATACCGAAGAACCCGGGTTCCAATCTCGGAAAGACATGGATGTAAATTGTCTATCACCACATAGGAGGTAAGGGTGGCCGCCTATTAGGTGCCTCCATAACAACATGGTCACCACTTCTGGCCTTAGTAGTGGCAGAAACCTAAAAATGGCTAGTGCGCGCCTTAAAAAAAATGTTTTTTGCTTAAGAAAGTTCTTTATATTTCTAAAATTTTTTCTGGTCATATTTTTATTTTACGCTTAACTTTCTCCCTCGGCTTAAAAAGTAATTGTTGTTACATTTCAGTTTCTCCAAAAGTAAACATACACATAATATATTTATCTGCCTATGAAATTTTAAATTGAAACTTACATAAACATATCATTTCACTCTGCAGGACTTCATGGAACTTCATGAATAATATTTTCTGTAACTTAAAATCGACTTAACCCAGTACATGCAATATCATTCTACATAGTTAAGTTGAAATTTCTAAGAAAAAAAATTACATTTATATTTTTATACTACTAACATTTAGAACATTTTTTTAAATACTATGCAAAACAACACATACTTTCTTCCACTCATCTGAATATTCAGAAAACGAAATCACTCTGATTTATCAACTTCTGTTTGAGTTTAGAATACAATCGTCAAAATACTTCATTATTTTTCATGCACAGTTTGTGAAACTGGTTAAGGATTTGTCTCATGCAGAAAAAATATTCGTTTCTTGTTCATGTTTTGTATACTCAAATGCTTATGTTTTGTTGTAAATCTAACATTTTCCTGTTTCATTTTATACTTCGCTATCATTATTTAGCTTGGAAAGAAGCTTTTCCGTAGATATTGCATGCTTCTCCTGCATGTCTGCAACTGCTCTGATAATATGCATTAGAAACTTAGTGTGAATAAAATCCCTAGTAATACAGGAATTATACTGAAATTTTGCATAATCTAAAACGAAGGATGCAGCCCATGTGCAGAACAGAGTAGGTTTGTCTTAGAATGTCTTCCACGAATGCATTTTTTTTCTTAGTCTTTTACATGCTTTGCAATACTTATCAAGTAAGTTCTTTATACTCCTATCTTTCTGCTAATTTCGGAAGTATTACTACTTAGATACCTGTATTTGAATTTTGTTTAGCTGATTTTAAAATATACGTGCATTTTGTTCAATGCGTGGGGAGATAACAAAGAGTAGCACTGAGGTGTTTCAAACATTCATAGTGCATCTCTTCGTAAGAATAGAGCCGGTTAAAAGATACAAATGTGTTTCATACTTTATGAAATATATTTTATTTACTTATTATGTGTGATGGTCATGATGAATAAAATGTCACAGTATATGTTCGAAGAACATTTTAGCTCAATGTTTGATTAAAATAATGCTTCCTTTAAAATGTGGCTTTTTTAGATTAAGTCATACTTAATACGGTAAGAGTTTAAGTTTCTTATTATATTTCTTCTTATTTCTTATTTTTATATGGAATTCATGTCAATTTTACCTGTTAGCTATGATATTTACTCATAATTTTATTTGCTAAGAATGATATCCATATGTTATATGTTTCCGAGGAGCTGCAAGAGTTCAATTTTAAATAAAGTAAGGACAGTATGGAATGAGTATCTTAGTTTAGAATAAATGTGCTGAAATATTTCAAGCTAACTACTATGTTGAATTATTGTACGAATTTCATGTATTACCTCTTTGGTATAATGTTTTTTCATGATTTTATTTGCCAAGTGGGATAAACTTCAAACATTCTCAAAAAGACTGGGAGAGTTCAGTGCTAAACATAATATCAATATCCCAAATAATATCAAGATTAACGAAACCGGCTAGCGTACTGTTTTTCCCAAGTTCGAATCTCAGAAAAAGGTGCTTGGATGTTCGCAACTTTAGAGCAATTACAATCAGTCCAACCGTACGTCTTCTGGAGAGGCTGATTACTGGGAAACGAGGTCCTTCTTTCAGTTCGAAGTCTTTTGGGTCAAAACTTGGACCACCAAAAGGGTCGAAGGCTTCAGCAAATGACAAGAACATTTCCTGAAGCAAGCCACGATTATTCAACGTCCTTCTAGTAAATATACTCCTGGATTTATAGATGAGCGACAGTTGGAAATTTAGCGACATGAATTGACAAATAAAAGTCATAGAATAATCCTGTTTTATGTATATAATCAAACATTTATTTATTATAAAAAGAAGCATTTTGAACTAATTCATTTTCATTTTATTTACGCATTTAATACAATTAAACGTGTCCAATTCATATACCTTCCAATAAATTATTCTCCCTGACAATCATATAAAAAGAAGTTAGAAATTATTTAACAAGTATTTCCAACTCTATTTTTATGTCTTTTACTCGCATATAAAATAAACTAAGTACTGCGTGATATTCATGTTCAATTCGCTCGCATTTATCTCAATTTATTTCGTCTCAGATAAATAAGAAACTAAAATGCACTAAGTACTCTTGTGAAAGAAACTTCTAGGCTGCTAGTCCTAATCAAATAGCCGTCAATACTTAACATCCCAAGGCATCATTTTTTCAGCTGTGGTCATAAATGGGCACAGTCATTGACTCAGCTAAGACGTCTCTGGAGCTGAGGCAAGTAGCCCTGTGGCAAATGATGATGGATTGCTCCCACAACCTCACAGAAGAAGAAAAAGGGAAAGAAAAGAAAGAAGAATAAATAAAAAGCATCTGCATTATTTCTCTCCTTCTTCTTTTTTTGCCTCACTTTTCCTTCATACATAAAGAATACACGGCGGCATATTAAACAATACAACCAGCTCCAAATATATTGACAAATCGCTCCAAGTAATGCAAGTTCCGTGTATGTATGCTACGGTTAAGACCCCTTGCTCATTGCTTCCACCGCAGAGCTCTCTGATCGGGATTTATGTGAGTTTTCTGTGGAGGAATAAATCGCTTTGCAGAGCGTAATCCTTGTGATAACTCTCAGGTGCTTACTCGCTCGGAATCATTGAAGGTAAGAGAAATAGCAGGACAGCTAACGTGAACAGAATTCTTTTAAACACTTCTGTACAC
>KK117429.1:693618-718625 GCA_000611955.2 Stegodyphus mimosarum | reverse complement strand
CCATTAAAAAATGACAAGTTATAAAGCTTCTTGGGGTGTAACAATGATCTTTCTTAGAAACTGTGCCACTTTTAAGAAATTTATTCACCTAATATTTATATACTTATCCTGGAAAATATATAAAAGTCACATAAATTTTAAGATTAGTAAATAACAGACTGAGAAAGAAACATACAGGCTTTTTGTAATATAATGATATTCTTTAACATAGAAAAATGATAATTTTAATCTCGGGAGACAAAAGATTACAGAAGTTATTCGACACGTTATCTAGTTGCTAATCAAAAGGAAAGACGTTAAAATGTGTACTGTACATTTTACTATGTGTTTATACTATAACTATACATTTTACTATGTTTTACTAATGTGTACTATACATTTACATACTTAACGATCAAGAAATTATTAAGTTCCTCAAGCACAAGTAATTACCAATTTGCAAAATGTTAGTGTAAGATTCGAGATTAAAAATGAAAATCTTTATTATTGTTTTCTCTATGATAAAGTACAAGAGAATGGCTCTCATGAACTGTGCTGCAAAAATACTTGTATATAAAAGCTACGAATTAATTAAAAAATAAACAATTTATAAGGTATTTCTCCCACCTTCCTCGCATGCCTTCGTAGTGTAGTGGTCAGCACACTCACGCGTAGCCGAGAGGTCCGTGGTTCGATTCCCGGCGAAGGCGTTGCTCATTTTTCATGCTTCTGCTTCCTAATGACTCTACAACTGGCTCCCGAACTAAAAAGGTGGTGGATGAGGATTCTCCACCACCGGGATTTGGCGAGTGGGTCCCCAAAACCCCAGTCGCCCTTTAAAAGGAGAAGTTATAAGGTATTTTCCCGCCTTTTTCGCATGTCTTCGTGGTGTAGTGATCAGCACGCTCGACGCGTAACCGAGAGGTCTGTGGTTCGATTCCCAGCGAAGACGTTGCTCATTTTTCATGTTTCTGCTTCCTAAATAACCCAATGACTCTACAAAGTCATCTCTGAGAAATAGAAAATAAATTGCAGTTTCGTATGTAGGAAAACTAAGAATGGAAGAGAAGAAAGAATCGTGTGTAAGAATGCTAAAGGACGTTAATTTTAGCAAATATATTAGTAGAAGAAAGATAAATGAAGACATAAGCTGATTACTTGATAGCAATATTATAGCATTGAACGGGAAGTAATACTCTTCTTTTCTTACGGATTTATACCTTTAAAACATTTCTTCTCGAGTATCTACACCCAAATTACAGGGAAATTGGAGCATATCGTTTAAAAGCCATCAATTATTACTTCCTTGTGTGAAGTAAAGGAACTATTGTAATCACGAAAAATTCCGAATACCATATTTCAAAGAAAATACCCATTTTGACCTGTATCGAATGCAATTTAACGATATTTTTGAGTTACATCTGTTCATAAGGACAGAATAATGTACCCTTTTTCCCCAAACGAATTATAAAATGCATTCAGGAGAGATTTTTTTCGTGGCGTCTGTACGTACGTACGTATGTATCTCACAAAACTCAAAAACGAGTAGTCTCAGGGCGTTCGAATTTTGTATATAGAACTGCTATAACATGTAGTTGTGCTCCTCCTTTTTTTGTTGCAAGTGGTGACACCAAAAATATATAAATATATAAATGCCCACTCTGTTACTCGGCTCAGAGAGCTCAGTTTTTATTCTTATATGTTAGTAAATTGTGCATTTTTTGCTTCAAAAATGATTGAATTATGTTGTTCTTATCTTCCGGTTAAGGTTTTTATGCCTTTAGTTAATCTGCATGCAATAGGTGTAGAATTATCAACAATTTAAAAGTTCTAAGTGCGGTTAAGCCTAATTTTCTTTTCTATAAAAGCCACATTTGTTTACATTTGAAACTCAGCAGAGTAGAGAATTAAGTCCTTCTGCATCTTCAGTTTTTTTTTTTTTTTTTTGCCGAGTGGGAGTTTAGTTTTGAGCAGTAAAAAAGCTGCCTTCTTGGCTGCTGGCCGAATTTATTTTGCGTAGAAAGTATAATTTTAATTTTAAAAATTGTTTTTGTAATTGTTCTAACTGTTCTTGGTGTTTTATGTTTTTCTATATTTTTAATGAAATTATTTTGAATTTTTATGTATTTTTGCCTCGCGGCGAAGTGAGAACTGAATTAATTGAATGAGAAATATATCTCTCATGAAATTCGAGGAAATAAATGCTTCGTATTAGCAGCAAATATTGTCGCCAGTCTGTCCCGGACAGCGGAGAATGTTTACGAGTAGCGCATGCGTATTTGGTAAACAGCGTTGAATCGACTGTGTAAAATTGTTTCTTTTGTATTTGTTTAATTTCTTGTTGAAAACACAAAAACTCGAAAAACTAATTTTTAAAGTCCACCGTGCCCTTAAGCGAATTAAATAAATACTTTACAGTTTAACTAACTGAAATATAATATAAATTCCTTTAGGTAAATTTCTTAGATCAATGCAGCAGATTTTTAGTCATACAGAGCGTGGAAAGGAAAACAATGAATGTTTAATTTTGCTTATGTGACACAGCATCTGCAAGTTACAAATTTTAGAAAATTGTAACTTCATCATTTTTCTCTTAATCATAAACTCAAATGGTTTATGATTTGTTGCACTTTTTGATATCTTATCCACAGAATGCTCAAATGGATTATTTCACTGAACGGAAATTGTTTAATGTAATCAATGCTAGTTAAACAAATAAAAGGAGAAACAAATCTGAAGGCCTTTCGGACTTTTTTATTATGCCCAAAGGGAACTTTTTTTATTTACATATACATACACTGTTCTAGAGTATTGTGCTAATGCTCCTTTGGGATAGTAATATTTTCAAACAGCCTGTCTTGAGAATTTCCGATAGACAGTCTCGCGCGCTTGAGATAATTTTTTCCCGTACAGTGTTACCATTTTTCGTTTTGAAATCATTGAGTTTGTTAATCAAAAATTCGTTAAAGGTTTACAAAATATGAAATACATAATAAAACAAATTCCAAATTTGTAGGTACCGTCGCTTTTTTACAATGCGAAAAGCATGCATACATTCATGCAAATTCTGCATTATTTAATTTTTTTAAGTATAACACAGGGCGATAATATTTGGTGGCAACAATCTGAATGCCGTTTTGAGAATAATAGCCCTTCTGTGATAACGCTCCTTTAGGCTAAAAAAATTAATAACAATGAAGTTTATGAAAATTTTCATATATGGTAATCATTAACTTAGACATAAATTAAAGAGTACATATATGAAGTTACTTTTGTAAGTCTAACTTGCTGAATCTTGAGGTTTACTAATGAAATGTTTTGAAATTTGTTTCATAAAGTAAAGGGAAATTCAAAACCGAAAAAATAAAGATATTTAAAAGTTACAAGTTTCATAACTCAGTGAAATATTAGTTAAGTAACTAAAACAATTATCCAATTTTTTTAAACGTTCAGTACATGAACAAAGAATGCCTTTTTACTCTCAGTATATTTTATTTATGACTTAACTTGTTTACGACTATGAGTAATAATACAGCTTCCTTCATGAAATATTTCTGCAAAATGGTGCTATTTCGAAATATTTTTTCCACTTACATTTAAAGTACTTCATAACATCCGCTACATTTTTCTGAAACTTTATTGGTATTTTATTTAATTTTACTCGTTTTCGAGTTTTCTTTTTTTTTTCAGTTTTCGAGAAAATATTTCTTTATCTTGTTAGAAAGTAACGGTGAAGTAAAGAGATATTTTTGAAATAAGACATTAAAGTTGAAGAATTCATGAAGAAAATTCTATACTTTTCATAAAATTTCCTTTGAAACTAAATCAGAAATGGTTCTTTGAATTGGATAACTCGGAAAATAATTACTTTCTTTAAACACTCGTATTTTTATTTTATTTACGACATTTTAGAATTCCAAGAATGTTTGATACAGACATTTTTTGAAATGTGTAAAGCGAAAAACATATTCGAAACATATATATATTTCCAAGTATCCATTCCAATTTTATATTCTTATGAGTCACGCAAGAACTATCAAGATTTCATCAATAATGAAAACAGTTTGAAAAATTTTCAGTTATTTTTTAAATAACCGTTTTTTAATTAAGGCAAATTAACACGCCGAATAAATATTAACTTAGAAGGCAAACAACAAAAATCAGCGTTATATTTGCAAATTTTCACAGGACTAGTTCTGACGGTTTTACCGAATCATCTCCTTCAGCTGCCAAAGTGCAAATGAACGACATAAGATATAGTGATAAGATAAGAATGACTGGACAAGAGTTAAGCTGCTGGCGCCATCTATTGATGAAACAAGAAAACTAAAACATAATTTCTTTAAAGGCTGAAGGTAAAGACTACAGGGGAAATAATTTTTAATATTAATCATAATTCGAAAATCTGGAACTTATCTGTCTTTAAAATTGAACAGAATAACATCCACGCAATCTTCGAACTAACAAATAGAGATTCTACTTTACAGCACCACAGGAGCAACCTGAAAATGAAATAATATCTCTTGTTACAGGAAGAGCTACTCCAAAGAACATGAATGTTTAATTTCTTTGACTGGTGTTTAGGCTATTAGGACATTTCGAATGCAAGCAGACGTCTTCCCTCATATATTTGAGTGCTCTCAAAGTAAAAGAGTTACGTAAGAATTAATAATATTCCTGATTTAACATTTAATTTTCAAAATTAATGATGATACTACAGAAAAAGCAAATTTATTTTGAGATGAGCCACTAATTATACTGTAGAATTTTCATTTTAAACAAAGGCATTATAAATTATTGCTTTTTTAATATCCCTAATTAGAATACAATTCAACCTTAAATATCCGAAAAAATAAAGAAGAAAAGGGAAATTTGATAAGCTAAAATTCTCAAGTTCTAATTTGGTGTCCCAAAGCAGAGCTAGACTTTTAGTTGGACGCATCTATACACCTATAGACAAACATTTATACATGTGCGTAGATATGGATTTATCCAGGCACGCAGAGAACGTCTGAAGATGTAGCCTAACTATGTTCGATGTGGTCTAATTATATTCTGTGACTAAATTACTCGTATACCTGTTTGTCATGCCTAATAAGTTTTACAAAGAACATTTTCAATATTATTTTGCTGACTCGTCCACGTCTTAAGAGATGGTATGAATATAATGCTGGCAAGGCCAGTTAATTCAACATCAGAAAAATAGATCAATATTTCGACAGATGCTCAATATCAAAGCAGGTAACGAAGTTCTGAATCATTAAAGAAATGAAAACTGGAAAATGTTGAAAAGTGTTTGAGGACTGACAGTGAAAAGTGTTTGAGGACTGTATCTTGTTGAGAACTATAGCTTTCAGCGGTTCTGACTGCCTATCAAAGTGCAAGCATTGGCGAAGATATAGGAGCAGATGAAGGTGATAGAGAAGAAGCAACTGAAATATAGGATCTAATCATTCTAAAGCTTGAGATGCACTTCAGTTTACTGCAGATGAAAAAAAAAACAAATGGAGTACAATGCAAAAGTTTGATAATCTTACAAACATTATGTAATCTGCTATTTTGTTTGTCAAAGGTGTGACGAGTCTCACTTGCCTAACAATAACAGTCCATAAATTTTATTTTAGCTAGAAACTCAGGATTGTTTTCCTGATTGGAATGAACCTTCGGCGGTTTACAAGTGGCTGTTCGACTTTGCCGATCTCTATCTCAATTTTGAAGAAGAATCTTCCAGGAAACGTATCCAAGAGTCTCACCCTCATCACCTACTACCAAACCACTTGAGAAGACTCGAGAGAAAATGCCTTGCATCCATATTACACATGGCGAAATCCATGAAGATGCCCTTGTAACCAGCCCTTTCACCAATGTTCGGCTTGATTTATGGTTTAATTGATTATAATAAAGCACGCTAGGGCTTTCTGCCTAAAGGAAGGCATGCCTTTGTGAAGGATTTATAGGATATGACTCTTTTAGGCCACATAAACTAATCTAGATCCCACTAAGGAACCTGGCAACTGGACAAAATACCAGCACAGAAGCAGGGTGAAAATAACAGTTTATTAGTTTCAACTACGAACGGAAAGGCACGTACTCGTGCTTTACAATAACACCGTCAACTTGCGGTGGAAACTAAGACTTGTAATACAATGAATCCAAGTCTAAAATTAATATTGTTGGTCAGCACTTTAAGTAAAGGCTAATCTAGGTTGACTCGACAAACCTAACAGGCGTGATAATTATTCAAAATGGACAAGAGGCGTATTAGCGTAACAGCAAGGTCAGAAACGAAACGTGCGCTGGTTAGCGAAAACACGCTCTGAATAAACTCAGAGATTCGCCCGCTTAAATACTCATTTCGCTTAACTTTAAATTTACATAATGGCAAGAAAATGCGAGGGGAAGTGGAGGAGTTCAGGAAAAAAAAACAAAAATTTGAATAACATGTTAAATAACTAAGGGAAATCCTAGAGACGTTCTAAAGGAAACTTTTTTCTACGTGTTACACATAGGGAAAACCACAAAAACGGCCTTGCAGCTAGTCTATTTGAGTGGGGTAGAACTGTAGAGCTCCTCACTTTTATTCTACTAAAGTAAATTTCGAGGAACCTAATGAACTATTAAGTGACTTATCACTTAGTTCAAATAACAGGAATCGTAAACTGAAGAAGGGATAACTACGCTTTATTTCACTCAAAATAAGATGAACAGTTGGCCCCTTATTCGGGCTTACAACAAAGCCTCCACTCGGGCTTGAAATTAAAATAAGGAATAAGAACTAATTACAACTAACTGAGAGACTTAGCGGAAGCTAACACAAATCTAACGTAGTTGGCCCTAATTTAAACTAGCCGGCGAATATCAAGACACGTAATATACGGTCAAGCGTAACCGCTTCTAGAAAGACTTAGCCTGAAGGCACACGTGCGCTACTCAGGATTCCTAGCTTTCTCTAACGAAGTAAGTTGAACCTTGGAACGACAGGAAAGCACAATTAAATTAAAATAACTGTTATAAAATTAAAATGTACCTTACAGAACCCAGGTAAGAACTAACACTGTTCAGCGATTTTACCGCTCGATAGCTGGTGGACGTTCACAGAGGTTTGAACCCTGAGCGAACTTTACGACTTTTTTTCACCGACTTTACGACTCGGTCATTGAGAGACAATACAAAATAATTAAGATATTTGTTTCAAAGAAAATAAACTGTTAAGAATTTTTATACACTTATTTTATACAGCATTTAATAGCCAAATCAAAGCGTCATACATTTAAAAATTATTTATATTTTACGACCTTGAAACTGCAAAAATGAATTTTGTCGTTAAAATATAACTGAAATTACAACAAAATACCTCTACAAGAAAAATTTTTTAAATTCTTCGACATCAACATATCTAACGATAAGTGTACACAAATATTATCTCCAAAATCCCAAAATTGCTTCCTTTTAGTTGAAATTCCGGAAAACTTCAAACTGCCACAAAAATATCATTGCCTAGATACGTCTATATTTTAAAAGAGTGATGTTTTAATTATATATAGACAAAAAATAAGAAATTTAGATACAAATTCAAAATCATATTCAACGTTATCAAGAAGAGACAGATCAGATTCAACTGAATCCCTCCTCCCAGGAAACCTACTGCATTTCTATTCATCCAAAATTAGCTGATGAACCTTTCTAAATTATTAAATTATAACGGTTCACCCGAAAATTTTGAACTCCTCGAAGCAGAGGAATTCCGAAAATGAAATAAAAATACACACAAACAAATCCATGTGTAATAAATTTAGTGCCCAATAAAGTAAAAGAAAATTATTTAGACACATTTTTGCTGTAATTAAAAGAAAAATTAAAATGTAATAATGAAAAATATACATTTAAATTTAACAAAGAATATTGATTACAGAACTTAGCATGAGCGAACAAAGAACAGCAGATAGAAATTGAAAGTAGACGAATATGGTTGCCAGTTTGGCTTAATTGGCGAACAAACTGGTGATGGCAAGTTTGAAATCTCTCAAAAGGTGAATTAAAAGCAAGTAAGTTTTAAAATTTTGAGATTTGGAAAGTATTATAGTAATGTAAGAAAGAAAAAGGAAAGAAAGGAAAGATTAGAAAAGAAAAATCTTCACGTCATGCGTCATGGGTTTATCATGACGACTTGTGATAGAGTAGGCCCTTTGTTGAGAGAGTATAGCGAAGAGAAATTGTACAGCAATACAAACATATACAAATTATACTATAAAATCCTTTCAAACATCCTTCTTTATCCTTCTCTATTGGAGCTTTCAGATAAATAAATCATTACTTTAAAAAATTTTATAGCGTGTAGACCACGCTAGTTTTTTTTAACTAGTAAAAAGAAAAAATCCGGATAATCCACAATTAATCGATTTTTACTGGTCTTGTTAAGTTTTAAACAGTTGGAGTTGATGTTGCTAATTTCAGTAGGATTATTATTGTAGAATGTAATCACCAGTATATCTGAATGTGTGCTCAAATTTATTCAAATAATTTTTGAAAGGTTTTTAAAAAACTTATCTTCTTCAGAAAATAAATAGAGGCTACAAAAGTTGGTTTAATAAGAATATCCGATTGTAATACCATTTGTTCGTAGGTAAAGAATGTTTGTATGCTTGATGATGTTACTGAAAAGCGAGAAAAAAGAGAAAATTTTTCCATTTTTGCAAATCCAGAAAAATAAATAATTCAAGAAAAAAAAGTGGAAGCTCAAGAATACATTTATACATTTCTTTAAGTGGATAGACGTGTAGAGATTTTGAAAGTCATAGCAGTTGATATTGTTAACTTTAAATTTAAAATTTTTTCAATTATTTGCAAAATGTGGTTTATAACTGAACAGTAGTTTTTATCTGCATTAGATTTACCAAAAACTAAATAGCATATTGATTTAAGTAGACTTGAAAGTGGAAATCTAATCAAAATTCTTCTTGTAGTATTTGCAATAAATCTGAATTTGACAGGATTTTTACGAAATTTTGGATTTGCATATAAAATGGCAAATCTATTGTTTGCAGTAAAAAAGGTTTTCCTTTTTTTTTCTGAAAAGAATAAATTTTGTTGCTTTTGATCTTTCTTTATTTTTGGAAATACAATATGTTGTTGAATTATGCAGCTACATTTTCAATAAAAAAAACTGTAGAACTTCTTTTATAAACTACTAAAATTATTGTTTACTATATCAATTTGGTAACAGTAAATTGTTGTTTCAGTTGCGAAAACTTCTGAAGTAAATCCTTCCAATTTTTAATTCCTTTAAACCCTTTAACTTTATCAATACTCTTTTTGCTCTATTGTAGTATTTCATTTTTGCTTTCCTTAAAAAAACATGAGCAGGTAAACTTAGTACAAAACTTGCTTTCAGTACGAAGTTATCAATATTTGCTGAAATACTTTCGAAACAATTGAATTTAGGAATGTATTTCAGAGGTCTAAATTTTTTGCATCCTTTTTCATAAGCTGCTGTACTTCTTGATCTTGTATACCGTCTAGATTTTCTGTAATTATATGTTTAAGTTGTTCATCCACGAATGGTAGAAATTTCTCTTCACTATAATATCAAGTTGCAGACAAATCATGACGGTTGATAATATAACTACTCAGTTTTTTTTGCTGTACTTGAAACAGACAGTTATTTTAGATTCTATTGCTGAAATTTTTTGTTGAGCTTGGTTAAAGACTGTATGCAGGTTGAGATAATAAAAATTTCTATGAAGAAGTTTGATAGTACAGAATATTTTTTATACTTAGACGAATTACAGTTAAATTGAATTTCAAGAAAGTCAAGTACTGTATCTTAGAGTATCTTATCTTAGTACTTAGTACTACATCTTAATGTAGCTATTTCCTGTAAACTTATTTTTGAAGAAATTCTGAATGATAAATATATGCATTTGAGGGAATAAATAAAGGTTTTCAAGATAATTTGTGATTATGGCTTATATCGGATATTCGAAATATAGCATATCGGACTGGCCTGAATGTAAAACGAGGATTTTTTCCCTAAAATGCATTTAGTATAAATTATGTATCTTATATGTGCAGGCTAAATCATTTTAAGGATAAGGCAACAGAATTTATATCCTTTCTTTTAACATTAATTAAACACATTTATTTAATTTTAACTCAAGTCATGGCATATGAACCAATTAATTTTGCTCTAACATATCTTGAATAAATCAAGCTCAAACACACGAGGCCATCTCACTTACAGACATTCATTTTTATTACTTATAAAAGTTCTTGTAAGTCAGAAACATGAAGTCATCTTATGTATTAAGACGTTATATATTCGGGCCCACATGAAAATTTGTGCACAGATGTTTCTAACATTTTAATCGGTAACTTCATTTAGTTTCTTACATTAGATATTTTTCAGTTTGGCTTAGTAATAGTTATTTAATTTAATCTCAGTAACAAGAAAATCAATTAGTTTCTTCATTTTCATAAAAGTTGTATTACTGCATTTCCACTTAAATATTTTCTTTAATGGACTCTTAAAAGCCTTTTACAGGGTAAATTCAGTCTGCAAACTGATTATCGGCAGCAACTTTAGTCAGCTTCTCTAACGCGACCACTTCTACGAAATACAAAGGTCAAATGGAACTGTTAGATGTCATCTTAGAAAGTGTTAACTATATTTTTAAAAACATTCATTATAATTTTAAAAGCTACTAAAAACTGCAATTTAAAAATTTCTTATAATATGCTTGTGAGCGAAAATAATTATAAGAATAATTACGTAGAAGAAATCTAACTAAAAGTATTACATATTTATTTCTATATTTAAGATAACGGACAAAAGCAATCAGATCTTAGGTTGATATAGAAATTAATAAAAAATAGTTTAATATTACATTTTATTTTGATTCATATGAATATTCCTTTATTAGTTACAAACATTAAACTTCCAGATTATACCCAAACATTCAGAACTTGAACACATGCAAAAAATATTTGTGTTTATGAGTGCATAATTTTGTGGACAATATTTTCAAATTCTCTAAAATTAGAGAAAGTTAAAATGTTCCCTCTAGTAGAAATTTATCTTGTAATGTATTTTTATATTTATTTATTAATTTTGAATTATATAATACCGAAAGTAAAAATTCTGTGACCTAAACATTAATGTAATCAGTGTTGTTATCCGATCTGACAACATTCTCCTTTTTGCTGTGCAAAGCTCTGAGTAAAAAGGTAGTTAAAATCTGTGTGTGAAATGTCTGGATGCATGTGGAATCAGTTTTAGTACTTTTTGTAGGATTTTGTGCAATGAGAGAAATGATAATTTCACTACGCAATGACTCTAAGAATATTTTGCACTATTATTTTATTAGTTACCGTAGTTGTACGGTTTTCGCAATTAATTTTAAATACTTATTCTAAGAAATTTCTTCAAGCACAGATTTCAAATTATTTTGGAAATTATATGCATTGCATTATTATCCTTTCCCTGAAACTCACCAATGAGCGGTAAAGCCGCTGAATACTGATAGTTCAACCTGGGTTTGAATACTGGCGAACGGTTTGGCAGCACTGGCGCTTCAAAGTTTTCCTCATTTAATAATATGGATACGAACCATCTTAATACGCCTTAATCAGCTTTCCTTCGAAAGTCTACCACAAAGGCTCTCTTCCGTTAGGAAGGTAACTCCAGCGGGTTTTGCCATAACTATAGGAACCAAAACAAACTTTTCCCAGAGATAGCCGATTAGTACCATTAAGCACTTACCAAAACATGAAATTGAACTTATTTTTGTAAGCATATTATTGAACTATTGTTTTATAATTAACTTTGCCATTGTATGCTTTGCAGATATTCCTTGCTTATATATGCTTTGCGAGTTTAGAATATAAAATATTAAGCATTTCATAACACTATAAATTTCGTAATACATTTAGGGGCAAAATTACATAGCAAACGCAATATAAATAGAAAACAAATAAACAGAAAGACAGAAATAAATGGTTTTTAAGAGTTTTAGTCCAAGGTAACTTTAGGAGACCTATCTATTGAAAGAATTCAATTTTTCTCTTTTCCAAAGAATTTCATAAAACGAAAAGAAAATAGTTGAAGAATAAAGGAAGGTAATCGCATTAGAAAGATAGTTTTCCAAAGTTTGCCATTGAAACTAATCCAGACATTCATTCTTTTCCTCACAATAAGAGCAGTTAAAGAAATTTCAACTATTTTTCTCAATTAGAAGATGATATTAAATTGGAAAGTATTAGTTTTATTCCTAAATGTCTGTCACGGGAGAAACTTTTTTCCTCAGAAATTTAGCTATTGTAATATTAATAAAAAAATCCATTTTATTGAACTTGTATTTCAAAAGTTTAAAAGTTTCTCAAATTTTAGTTTAGGATAAGAAATATATTAATTAAGTTACTTTATATTTACTCGCTACGCACAGTAGGAAAAGAAAAACAAAGTACCACAGTGCATTAAATTGCAAATATCCCATGTTAAAGATCTCAAGCGAGAAAAATTCGTAATAATAAATTTTCTTTTGAATTTAAGGCACCAGCGAAGTTAATCGAAAGTCATATAAATTACTATAAACAGACAATGTTTAAAAACCTCAGAGAAACCTCTCCGAGATATTTACTGCTTTCATTTATGCGTTCTGCCAAAAGAGCACATTTTACCACTTGAAGAGAATATTTCTTGCAAATATCGTGCGCAAGAGATTCAGTTGAATAAACGTACAGCTAAATCTTGAAATATTCAGTTTCTTCTTTACGGAGTAGGTGCATTATTCTTCGTATGGCGCTGATTTACGATTAATGATATCATAGTAATTGTTTTTCTACCTTTCTGCTTTGCCATTTTCGAAAGCTCATATTCCATAACTTTAATTTCTAGGATAATTATTGTTAAACTAGCAGGCCTGTTGTAATTGATTAGCTTCATAATAGTAAGATTTTCTATCTTAAATGATTGGAAAAAATTAGTCAGATTTCAAAAATATAATATTGAAATGACAATTTTTAAACAACTTGAAAAGTTAGACTGCAATCTGCATACTAAGATTAAACTGCAATTTCGTTTTCGTCTTAATTTCATATTTTTGAAATTTTTTAATACTTTTAGTATTTATTTTTAGTTTTTTAATACTTTTTTTTTAACTTTTAGTAGAAAAATTTGGAAAGTCTAATAATAAAATCTTAGACGTATTAGTCTGCTCTCTGAAATTTCCAGATTATATTTTTTTAAGTAATTTTCTGATTTTTAAGTCTCACTTAAAGTTTTAGAATTTATCTATAGTACCTCAAGTAACAATGTACTTTTATTTTTATCATGAGCAAAAATTAAATCACGATAAAGTGCTAATCTCCAGTATTCTGTGTTTTGAAGAAAGCATATGTGTACACCACATGACTTCCTTGTACAGAATATTAAATTATATGCATTTTTTCCTGCATTTCATTTAAACTTATTTAACTGAACTAAATCTACTTCGCCGATAGCTCACAAACCACAATAGAATAAATACACTCTTCAAAATTCACTATATTTGTTTACATAACGACACTCTGGCGCTACGTTCACTTAACAGCGTTACATCTCATTCCTTTTACAACTCAGAATGCACAAAAATTGTATAACCGGAAGAATTATCTAATCGTTGCATATGTTCTATACAAATACTATAATAAATCTAAAACGATGCGTTAAAGAAATTAAACAAATAAAAAGAAACAGTTTTTCACAGACGATTCAGCGCCGCTTACCTAACGCGTATGCATTGCTAGTAAACATTCTCCTCTGTCCGAGATAGACTGGCGATAATATTTGCTGCTACTACGAAAAACCTATTTCCTCTAATTTCATTAGAGATATATTTCTCATTCAGTTGATTCAGTTCTCACTTCACTTCTTGGTAGGCGGAACGGGGAATGCCACTATGTTGATGTTGATTCACTTCTTGGTCACTTCTTTCTTACAAAAGTACACAAAGACTCAAAATATTTTCATTGAAAATTGAAAAATATAGAAAAACAAAAAACACCAAGTACAGTTATAAAAATTCAAAAACAGTTTTTACAATTAAAATTACAATTTGTACGCAAAAACAAATAATTCTCCCAGCAGGCAAGAAAGCAGATTTTTCGGTGCACAAAACTCAAAGTTTCCTTTCAGTCCCACTCGGCAAAAAGACACTGAAGGTGCAGAAAGGTTTTATTCATTATTCTGCTAAGTTTCAAATGTAAACAAATATGGCTGCTACGGTAAAAGAATTAGGCTTAGCCACACTTAAACAAGTTTTTAATTGTTGATAATTCTGCAACTATTGCATATAGATTAATTAAAGGCATAAAAGTTCTTACTGGAAGACAAGAATAACGTAATTCAATATTTTTAAAGCAAAAAATGCACATTTTACCAATATATAAACATTAAAAAACTGAGTTCACTGAGCCGAGTAAGAGATGGGGTACTTTTTGTGTGGCCGATTGCAACCAAATAGGGAGGTGCACAACTACATGTTACAGATCCTATGTACAAAATTTTAAAGTTCTCCGACTACTCGTTTTTGAGTTATGAGAGATACATACGTACGTACGCATAGACGCTACGAAAAAATCTTTTCTGAATCCATTTCAAATTAGTTTTATAATTAGTTTGAGGAAAAAGAGTTCTTTCTTACAGATGTCATGCAAAAACATCGTTAAATTGCATTCGTTATTACAATAGAAAGTAAAGTAGTAAGGAAGTAAAAAGGAACTGCTGCAGAAAGAAATTAATCACCTTTGATAGCTATAACAGAGAACACTATATCCGCGGATGTTTGGGAGAAATCGCTTAAGAAGTTCGAATTTGAGGGGTGATGAAATTGACTTTAATAACAAACCGAATCCAAGCGAATCAAAAGACTATGATAGCGGGAACTGGAAATCATCAGGCTTAGACATCAAGGAAAGTCAAAATTTAATACATTTGTCAGGACTGAGAGTTCGGTGCATATTCTTGGCGAACATCTTCGTGAAACGTTAAGTCCTGATCTTGAACAGGAAGCTGAATGCAGCTATGTTCTGTGGTAGAAAACTGTGGTTAAGTGGTAAAAGAACTGCACTTCAGAAGGATTAAAAATCCTCTTTTATTAAACTATAATTATTTACAGCCACTTCCCAACTCGGGAGGGATACAGAAAATAATGACCGCACTTGGGTATAAACTGAACAATCAGGTAATTTAAACTAAAATTAAATAGAAAGTAAATAACCATTGCTCACAGAGCTATAAACGCGAGGTTGGCTTCTATGCTAAAGGGTGCGTAGCAAGATTTAACTACTACTAACGCACTTAGAATTACTTCAATAAGTAATAGCGTAACAGCGCTAAGGCTTAGAATTTAAATACTAGCTAGTCAGGCGAACGTTGAACAGAGTAACAGTGGTCTGAGACTAAAAGCTCTCTCACACTGAGAGGTTCCTACCTCTCGCTTAAATAGAACTTGGCTCCACTTCAAATTAGCATAAAGCTGAAACGTGCGCTTATTCTAACGGGAAGTTGAAATAAGAACAGATAGAAAAAGGCAAATTAAAATAAAACTTTGTTAGTTTAACTAAAACCTTACATATTGTTAAACAAAATAATGCATTTAAAACATTTAAAAATCTCATATACATTTGAGAAGAAGGGAAGCATGTTAATGTAATTTTAAGTAGGGCTTCATAATTTTGTCATTTATATAAATATTTCGTGTGATAAGATTAAAAAAAAGACAAAAAATTAATTCTCGTTATAAATTAGACTAGTCCTCCTATTTAATATGAGCTGCTTAATTGCTCTTTCCATTGAATCAAAATTTATCCAATAATATAACACTGAACAATATTATGAATGAAATATTTAATAGAATATAATATTATAAAAAATTTATAACATTATATTATAATATGCTTTATATACATTAAGAGCGAAGAATTTCTTTCTAAATCAAAAGTGTGAAAGAATTTTATAAAGAAAGAAAATGTGACGAAGATGGAATAAGATGCATGTGCGTATGAAGAGAAGAAAATAAAGATATTTCTGGCTGCACCTAACAACGCAAAAAAAGTATTTCTTCATCTTTTTTTTTTTTTTTCCTCAAAGAAACTTGAGCAACAAGCAGTAACTATCATCTCGCGTGTATAGAAAACTGCATGTATGTCCTGAAATGTGGAATCTGTCTTTCTTCCACATGCTAAACATTATAAATGGAATATCCTAGTACATGAAAAAATGTATTACGTAACGAAATGCATCAAAAGATAATTGCAATCGCTTTGCCAACTCGATTAACATTAATGTGAAATACAAGTATAACACTATTGCCTGTGGCAAGAGAAGATACGAAAAAAAAATATAGGCATTTAAGGAAGTTCAGTCATGATTTCAGAACTTTCATGAGATGTTGGACGATTATGCTTAATAGTGTTTTATTTAATGCATGAGTGTTTCATTACGTGGCATTAAGAGTTGAGCATATATATAAGACACGAAAATACAGAGAGAAAAAAAATGCTAATTTTAAATCAAAATTATCAAGAAAAATTTAAGCGAACTTGAATACTATTATCCTTATTGTATGTAACTTCTATTAAATACTCTTTTAACGTGCACGGTTTTAATTAAATGAGCTACAAAATTAAAATTAAAAAAGAAAAATCTGAAAGCTTTTAGATTTTATATTACGCCCAAAGCGGCGTTTTTTTAATGTTTTGTATGTTACGTCTATTTATTAAATATCACGTTCTTCGCAATTAAATCCCAAAATTAAATTCAACAGCACTATGACAAAATATTTAAAAAGAGCATATCTTTAGAATTTCTGATGTACAGTCTCGCGCGTTGGAGATATTTTTTTTTATTCGTACAATGTTGACATTGCTCGCTTTGAAATCGTTGAGTTTGTTAATCAGAAATTTGTTAAGAGTTTTACAAAATATTAAGTAGATAATAAAACAAATTCAAAATTTCAAATTTAGGCTTCAAGATGACCATATTCGAGTGGAGGACTATGTTATTCAAAATTGGATATCTCTAGATACCGTTTTTTTTCACAGTGCCAGAGAAACACTTACATTCATGCAGATTCTTCATTATTTAACTTCTTTAAATATAATCCAGGGTTCTAATATTTGTGGCAGCAATTTGAAACGTGAAACATCGTTTTATAGCGGCTGACGCAAAATGCCAATTAATAGCTCCTTTGGGCTAAAAACTCTTCCATCTCTTAAAGTAGTAATAAATGTAGTTTCGTAAATTTGCTTGCTGAAATGCTGAAGCGAATTTTTTTCTTTCTTTATTTATTTAATTTTAAAAGGAGAATAGGTATGTTTAACAAAAATATTGCTTCCATTCTGCTTCACACGACAAAGATGCGACCAAGTTTAAAATCCATGTTTTAATTCACAGACATGCGTAAAATATGAAGTTTCTCATCATAAATTTATTATGCAAAAATAGATAGAATACCCGCTAAATTGTGTCCTCCGTGTAACATATCACACAAACAGTTTAAATGCTGTGATAAGCACAAAATGTTATGCAAAAGCTACTATAAAGCATTGAAGAAACACAGAAGAAGGAAAAAAAGTCTCAAAGCTTTCAGATTTTACATTACGCCTCAAAGGGCGTTTTTTTAACGTTTGTTTGCGCTACCTTACATTTATTTATTAAACATGTTCTTCGCACTTAAATTCAATTCAACAGCAGCATCGCAAAATAGTTTTAATATGAGCGTACCTTTAGAATTTCCGATACACAGTCTCGCAGTCTGGAGATAAAAATTGTTTGTTTCGTAGAGGGTTGCGATTGCTCGCTTTGAATCTTTGAGTTTGTTAATCAAAAATTCGTTAAAGTGTTACAAAATATGAAATCGATAATAAAACAAATTTCATATTCGAAATTAGGGCTTCCAGATGAACATATTCGGTGGAGGATTACGTTATTCAAAATTTGATGGCTCTATGTATCGTTGTTTTATCACTGTGCGAGAAACATACATACATGTACGCAGATTCTTCATTATTTACTTTTTTTAAATATACACAGGACGATCATATTTGGTGGCAAAAATTGAAAAGTGAAAAGGTCATTTAAAGTTTCCAACGCAAAATGCCAAAACGAAATTAATAGCCCTTCTGGGTGAATGCCCTTTGGGCTAATTAGTGATGTGATTGAAATAACAGTTTTCAGAATTAAGTATTTCTTCACCAAAAATAAAAAATAATAGTAAAAAATTGTATTGATAGTTCCTATCACAAAGGAATTTGGATATCATTAATTTTTACAAGATTTTGCTACCTCAATAAAAGTTACTTTTCTGTTTATGATGTTTTCTTCAGCTGATGAAGGGACATATCTTAAGGCGCACACAAAGCGAAACAGTATTAACAAATCTGGTGTAGACTTCGCATCACCTCTCTGTATAGCCTATTTAAATTATACACATTCTTTGTTTTTGTTGCATTTCATTTAAACTTATTTTCTCGTAACATTTATTTTCCCCCAATGGCAGGCTGTACCGTTTATAGGCGATACTTTATTATCAAGGTACTTAAGAGGTGGCCACTGTTGCTTCCTGTGAAGCGAAGGACAAATTACATCCATGCTTTCTCCGGAATTCGAATTCAGGTTCTTCGGTACAGTAATTAGAGTTACTAAGCACTTTGCAGTCTAGGCGGCATTATTCTGTTATTCTGACTTGGAAAACTGATCGCTGGATGTAAGATGAGAATGACATTAAAAACTGAAACTTTTGAAATTAAATATCTCGGTTAATTTTTTTTTATATGGAAATCAAAATTCTTATAATTTTATTTTTTTCGCTATGAGTACAAAATTTTCCCAAAAAGTAAAGGAACCGCACTCTGCATATTCACAGTTAGATTTCATTATTTGTCGAAAATGAAAATTTTTTAAATTTCAAATTGACAAAACATGAAACTTTCGTCATGTCGTAAATCACGGAAATGACACCGTAATTTAAAGTACCAACGATTGCGAAAATGAAGGTCGTGTAAGGTCACGTCCGGTTAAAGAAGTTTGAAAAAAAAAAAAAACCACCTTATACATATGTATATATATACCACCTGTTACATATGTATATATATATATATATATATAATTTTTAGAAGTAGTACAGAAACGTGAGAGACCTATTTGGTCAAAAATTTTGCGCATTGAGCCGCAAAATAAAATTTAAAGATAAGAAAAAAAAGTGAAATTCTAAAAGCAATCGCTTAAAAGTAAATTTGATACCTACGTTAAAAAACTTGAACAAAAAATATTTACTAAAAAGTAATAGTGATTGAAAAAATTAAGGAACTAAATGTTGGTATTGAAGAAATTCAACATTTAAAAAAAATATTAAACACGTAAATAATTAAAAACCATTTTAAGTACAAGCCAAATGAAAAATGAATTAAAAATAAAATACCAGAATAAATTACAAAGAATAGCAGTAAATGGCAATTTAGCGTAACTCGAGTTCATCACGGACTTATCAAAGGAAAAGCGTGATAATATCGTGCACAGCTAAACTCCATTACGAGTTTCGTCAAACGACAATAATTGAGACAGAAGCGAAAAAACATGAATAGAAAAAAAAATCTACACAATAGAGTTGGTCTCAATTCTTATCTGTTTTCTCCCAACACGCCTGCCATAAATTTAAAATCAATACACTACTGAAAAAACTATACAAAAAGCTTAATATCGTGAATGTACAAATAAACATTAAAAGTCAATTAGATGTTAGTAAAAAATTACATAATTTTAAGGGAGATCCCAATGAACTAGAAGAATTAAACTTTAAAGCAGAAAAAAATTAAAATTAAAACACAAGAGTCTTGCTAAGATCAATTACATTAAAAAGTGTAAGAAAATGAACTAACATGGAACCTAAGCAGTAGCTGATAGATGCAGATATATACGTTTGGTACTGCTGATTGCAATAGAAAAGCGAAATGCACAATTAGATGTTATAGCAGCCCCATATACAAAATTTCAACGTTCTATGACTAATCGTTTTTGAGTTATGCGAGATACATACATACGTATATCCGGACGTCAGACATCACGAAATAATCCTTTTTGAGTCCCTTTTAAATCCATTTTATAATCCTTTTCTGGAGAAATAAGTCCTTTGTTCTGTGCGTGCAAATATATGTCACTAAAATCGTCTAAAGGAATTCGGGAACGGTCAAAATGGATAGTTTCGTTGAAATATGATACCCGAAATTTTTCGCAGTTGCAGTACTTTAAAACTTCATAACTAAATGTAAGGCCAAGTTCAGAATCGAAAGTTCTGCTTTGAAGCACCTCATCTATAAGTTCGGGTAGTTTTTTAGCAAGTGATTTTTAAGCTAATCTCATTTACTGCCATAGTGAATATAGTTATCTCTGAAGAAAAATTCTTCTTTGTGTTTAAATTATATCTCACGTTTCTATATCGTTGTTAATAGCGATACTTCATGTTGCAGCCCCTCAGACTGGATTTTGTTTAGCGACGCTGACTGCTGGACCGAAGGGCCCGGGTTTTAATCTTGGAGAAGACGTGAATGTTTGTAAATGTATAGTGGCTGTGTGGCATGGGGATCCTCAAAATATGCGGAGAGCCGAAAGTCCTCTCGAGAGGTTGTTGGTAGGGAATAAGACTCTCCGATACGCTTCCTGAGGGCCCCTCCTTCAAAATTTAGGCGTAATTGAGCATAAATTTGGGCTGTCACTTGTATGGGGCTCAAGGTCCTAGGCAACGGCAGTTCAATCTTGTACTCCACGCCACGATAATAATTCGTGGCCTTTCTTCATCAGACAAGAGAGATTAGTAACAACAACTTTATGTTGCGGAATATTATGTTCAAAGACATCAACTAATCAAAACATGTACTTTTCTCTTAATCTAGATATTGAGCCAAAGCAATGAAAGTTTTCCAGTAATATATTTTAGACAGTTCAATATGGAATATGATTTTCGTATGATATGCTTTACGTAATCAATTCATATAAATTTTCAGTTAATAACTATCCCTGTTTCGTAATTATGTCTGTGGTTCAGCTCGAAATCCTGCTATTTTTACATCATTAGAAATTTCAAATAATACTGTGAATGGTATTTGCATTTATACGTATCACAGAAAGTAACAAAGTAACATAATTCCTTAATATTGCTTCTGAATTTCGAGTTTTACTCATTTGTTAAGTTTGTTTTTCGCATTTAAGCGCTGTATCAAATTCATTAGAATTCATTATGATTTTTCCCTGATTATCGGGGGGGGGAGGAACAAGAAGAAATGTTATGCCGCATTTTGCATTCCTTTGTGAAAGTTAATTTAAAATTAACAGCCATTGGTTAAAAGCAAACTGCTCTGCTAAAGGTCAATTTTCTTTGGAAGTTTGCTGAGAAAACATTTTCGGAAACACTGGAATGTGCTTTGGATATAAGGCCACAGCTTCCTCTTTTCCCACATTTGAATTTCAGGACATAAATACCCAATGGATGCTGCAAGGGAATACTAATCGAGGAATTTAGCAAACATAATTCCGTGAAGATAATCAGCCTCTCACCAATAATTCCCTAACATCTGAGCGATGAAATAATCACAATTGCTATTCACCCTGAACGGCATATATCAAGACATAATAAAAGGAAAAGGGTGGGCAAGAAAAGGGTCCAATTGATCCGAAAGACACAATCAGAGTCTCTGCTAAAGCGAGTGGATTCGTCGTCAATAGGAAGAGAAGATAGATGGCTTTCTCTCACAGAACATCGTGAGGGCGAAAATTGCTCTTGTTAACACTTCTTGCCAGCCTTGTTCACATCGCCTGAAGGAGGAAGAAGAGAACGGAACAAAATAAAAGAAATTTAAGGACGGGAAGAAGAAGATAGGGGAGTAGGAGATTAGTTGAAGGGGTAATCTTCAAAGTTTCCGGCGACGTATATCAGAAATAATTTCTTTGTGAAGTTCATCTCCGAGATGTAACAAACTCAGGAAATATCTTTCTTTAAATATTGAGATTTCTGAATAATATTTTTGTAATAAATGGATTTAATTTTTTTTTTTTACACACAGCTAGAAAAGTTTTGACACACAGGAGTAACTGGAGTAAAACAATTAACCTTTAATGTTTGAGGAAGGTTAATAACTCCCATCTATTTAATTCCAACAGGATAGGTAAGTGATCATTTACCTCAAAAATATGTATTACAAAAGTTCTGTGTTTGTTGCTTGGAAGGATTTCGAAAAAGAATAACATTGATCAATTTTAAAAGAAACTGAAATTTATTCAGTTTAAAAAGATGGTTTCCTCGCTTAATATGGAAAAATCCAGCATTCTATCAAAAACTTAAATAGCGAAAATAATTTAGTTTCCAACATTAAAAAATTTTAATGATTCTTAGTTTTAATTAAATAATAAGACAAATAGTAGTTTTTCTCGTGGGTGAATCTCATGTTTGTATGACACACACCGCTGACATAAAGATTTATAATGGTGATGTAAAATCCACGTATCATTACAGCCTCTTGCGTTTCTCTAGACTCACTCTTTTTAGCCTCAAATTTCCACGTATAGATGGTATACTATATACGAGGAATTCAAAATGGTGTACTACATATTCATATGAGGAATTCAAAACATTGTACATTGTTTTGAATGTACATTGTACATTGTTTTGAATTACAATGTACATTGTTTTGAATTCCTCATATGAATATGTAGTATACCATCTATAGGTAAACAATCTATAGGTATCATCTATAGGTAAACAATTCAAAACAATGTACGTCAGCTCTTTTGTCGGAATAATACACTTCTCGATATACGTACATTGTTTTGAATTTATCATACGAATCCTGCAAAATTATGCTTAATTTATTATCCGTTGACAATTCCTTTTGAATTGAGTTAAGAAAAGCATATATAAAATGCATATTTCAATTTCATATTTATGCTTGAGATTAGAGAATCTTTCACTTAGTTATATTACTAAAACATCAACCAAAAGTTCTGCACTTTTTAATGTGCTTTTCAAGCATTGGGTCCCACCTTCACATGTACCCCCATTCAAACATCGCGATTTTGTAGGTAATTTTACAGATAATTTTTTTAAATGTTGAAATATTTCATTCAAAACATTTAGAAACTTTTAACGAGACAGTTTTAAAATTTAAAGCAGAAACGGCTTTTAAAACTCGTAACTGTTGAAATTCTTTTATAATAAACTACTTAAGACAAGTTAATTTTGTTTCGAAACTAAAATGAAAATTATTCAACCTAATGCATGAATTGCTATTTAAAAATTATATATATATATACGCGTGTGAGTGTTCGTATGACTGTGTCAATGAATGTATTTCTAATTTTAATATTTTTTTAGATTTCTAGAGTATGCTCATTAGTTCTTGTTCAAAAGAAATATTCAATTCAAAATGAATAGATATTTTGATGATCCATCTGAAGAATGTGTGTGTGTATAAGATTAAAAAACGTACAAACCATAATTCTAGCTTTAATTTGTCAGGACAGTGTGTTCTATGCACACTCTTGGCGAACATATTCTTGAAGAAACCTGATCAAGTCCTGATCTTGAACAGGGAGCTGAATGCAGCTATGTTCTGTGGTAGAATACTGTGATTGAGTGGTAGAATGACTACACGTAAGAAGGATTTAAAATCCTTTTTTATTAAACCACAATTATGTACAGCCACTTCCCAACTCGGGAGGGATAAAGTAATGTCAGCATTTGGGTCTAAACTGAACAATCAAATAATTTAAACTAAAGTTAATTAGAAATTAAGTAATCGTTGCTCACAGAGCTATAAACGCGAGGTTGGCCTCTATGCTAAAGGGTGCGTAGCAAGATTGAACTAATACTGACGCACTTAGAATTACTTCAATGAGCAATAACGTAACAGAGCTAAGGCTTAGAATTTAAATACTAGTTGGTCAGGCGAACGTCGAACAGAGCAGCCGTGATCTGAGACTAAAAGCTCTCTCACATTGAGAGGTTCCTTCCTACCTATCGCTTAAATAGAAACACGGCTCCACTTCAAATTAGCATAAAGCTGAAACGCGCGCTTATTCTAAAGGGAAGTTGAAATAAGAACACATAGGAAAGGCAAGTTAAAATAACACTTTGTTAGTTTAAACTAAAATCTTACAAATTTACACTAGCGCCTTAGACTCCGTTCTAAAACTACTTTCTGCTTCTAATAAACTTCTGCAAAGTGTGTTATTTAAAAATTAATCGCCGTGATGTGATTCTTACATAAATGATGCAAATAATTACGACACAAAGCTATAAAGGATTACGTAAGGCTTCAGATAGTAACAATTTTAGAAAGTTATTAATTTGCCAATCAAAATACTACTGAATTCATTCTGAACAGGTATTTCATCTTGTTTACACCATATTCGCTCTCTGTTCTATTGGCAGCTAGATTGCTGCAGCAGGTTTTCTTACTGCAAACGTTTCCAAAAATTAAAATGTTCTTCAAGAATAAGCGCGCTTAATGCCCCTAACTTATATGCACTATGTGCCTTAATCCATAGCTGGCTGCATGATATTAAAACCGACCATGATGGCAATTACTTCTTTATATCATCAACATCTGCATTAAACATTCCACATTATTTCACACATATATAATTGTCTTATTCAGTTTGGTGTCATTCACAAATATCCGAAAACAATCAGCATACTTCTGAGAAAGTATTAAAATGAGTAACGCATTGATTATAAAACTTTATTTCGCATTAAAATAAAATGCAATAGAATTATAATTATCTCAATTGGAAAACAAAGTCTACCCGGAAAATTGGAAAATGTGGTTAGGGCGACATTTGTCCTAATGCGAAATTTTTTCTGCAAAACAAATATGTAATTACTGTAATGTAAATGAATGCTTTTTTTTCCTTCACGTATTCCGTTTTATTTCAGGTAGGGTTATATACTTACGAAACAACATTTTATTTTAGCTATACAAATACAGTCTTTCTTCTGGAA
>KK117429.1:679026-693601 GCA_000611955.2 Stegodyphus mimosarum | reverse complement strand
CTTTCTTCAGGAATGTTTAAACAACAAACTTAATTTTATTTACCTAAACATGCACCCCGTTTCTATTCCAAATGGAATAAAAGAATAAAATTAAATCCATTTACGTATGTCCTAGAAACATAATCCTTTAACTACCTTAACTAAAGCTAAACGAAAGGAATTGCTTTTAATTTGCAATGAACAAAACACATAATCTTTAACAATTTAAATGAAATTAATGTGAGACTAAAGTTAATTTCGTAGTTCAGTCTATGTAGAGAAAGAAAACGCTGTAGTTCAGCAAGAATGCGTAGAATAATAAAAGAGCAGAAAACATATATGCATTCTATAATTGCTTTCTACTAATTTTTATATGCCGTAATTTTGTCAAATGGAACAAGATGATATACTGTTAAGAACTTACATAATTACCAAATAGGCAAGGTATTTATACACATTGTATTTATATATTAATACAAGTAAATTAAAGGAAATGGATATGTATTACATACAATGTAAAATAATCTATTTTTATTTTAAGTTAGTAAATATATTAGACAAGTTTAGATAAATTAATTTAATAGATCTACATTACAGATTTGTCTTTATCTAAAGGAGTAACATCAGTAAAATGTAAAAAGCATATAAATTAATTAGAGCTTTAACTTATAAGTTATTTTCTCCCTCCTTTCTGCATGCCTTCGTGGTGTAATGGTAGCACACTCGACGCGTATTCGAGAGGTCCAGGGTTCGAGTCTCGGCGAGGGCATTGCAAAATTTTCACACCTTCTGCTTCAAAAATCCTCATAGACTCTACAGTGGCGCTCGAACTAAAAAGGTGGTGGATGACGATTCTTCGCCACCAGGATTTGTCGACTTAGCCTTTTAAAGGGGAAGAATATAAGACATTCTTCCCTCTCTTCTGCATGCATTCGTGGTGCAACGGTAGCACACTCAAAGCGTATTTTAGAGGTCCAGGTTTCCAGTCTCGGCAAGGGCACTGCAGATTTTTGATGTCTTCAGCATCAAAATAACATAATGACTGTACAAACTAAAAGGGTTTCGAAAGAGCATCATGCTATCCGAGTAACTGCAGTTCCTATTAATCGGAGTCAGAATAACTGGAGATATACTGCGCTTTGCATTCGTTAGTGTGATGTGCTCTTTTTCTTGTTACATATGTGTTAAAAACAAGTTTATACGGAACACTATGAACCAGGGATATTTAACACAAAACTTATCTGCAATTTAGTTTGGGTGGACGTACAGGACTTTAGCAACCAAACTCAGAATAAAAAAATTCTGTTCACACTGTAAAAAATTCATTAAATTCACTCATGAAATTCTTATATTTTCATTTAATACTATAATGTCATCTTACATCATGTGTTGTTTCCATTGTTAAGATATTTATAGTGCTTGAATTAGTTGAACAATTAAGAAAGCAGTACACAGATATTATGAGCTCGAAAGGAAAGTACTTTTTGTTACTATAGCAATACTGACATATATTTAAGAAAAAAAGGAATCCTATTTATCCAAAACATATTCACAACCACTTGAGCTAAAGAAACGGCTTTCTTAAATATCAAACCTTTTCATCCTCAGCAAGCTGAATATGCGTCTTTAATAAGCCCTTTTAAATAAGACTTCGCAATTAAAAAAATAATCTACTTTTAACTGTTTATTCTAGCAAATATAACTAAGCATTTGCATTAAAACACTTTTTAATTAATTTTCAGAAGAATGACTTCATCTTTAGAATAAGAGAATAAAATCTATAAATTCACCTTTTGAAATTCCCGAGTATTCTATACACTAAAAACATTAAAAAAGTGTTCTAATGCATTAGCATGTTAACATTTAGCATCGAAAAAAGTCAAATGCCACCAAAAAGAGGATTGCATCTCTTGCATTTCGAAAAATAGCAAAAATATTTCATATTAATGTTTCAATTTATATCAATATTTGCACAGAAGTATGATTTAGTTCACTGACCTTCACGGAACGGCAATATCTTAATCAATAAGGTACAAGCAGCTATGTGGCCTGTAATAAGTTTAATGTAAAGTTTAATCTTTTAGTTTCAAAATATACACTGGTGTGCAAAAATAAAGGACGAAGTCGAAAAATTAGCATATCAGCTGAACGAAGAGGCAGAGCGGACAGAAAGACCAATCAGGAGATTAAATAAGGTGATGTACGGTAGCACATGCGCAGATATGCAGGTAGACGTAATGGGGAAGTGTTTGAGTAGTATAAAGCATATTGTCGGTGTAAGATCAGTATTTCTGGCAAAGAGATTGCACGCCGTATAGCAGTTAAAATCACACCGAGTTGCTTCCTCAGCGAGAAATGGTGAATAATCAATCCGTTAGATGATATCTGGATGCTTTTACCCGAGGTCGGATCATTGGGAAGTTGGAGGAAGGCCGCAGTGTGACAAGTGTGGCTGCAGAGTTCGGAATTGCTCACAGCATCGTTTCACGACTTTGGAGACAATTTCAAACTACAGGAACAGCTATCCGGGGGTTTAGTAGTGGTCGTCCACGAGGAACCACACCCGCAGATGACTGGTATATTGCCTTACAGGCCAGAAGAAACAGGCGGCAGACAGCGGGAGAAATCGCTAGACACACGACACAGGCGACTGGACGACCGATATCGCGTTTTACCGTGGTCAGAAGACTGCACGGTGGTGGTCTGTTTGCACGACGCCCTGTACGGTGTGTACCTCTAACGCCTGCCCATCGGAGAAGGCGTTCTCTGTGGTGCCGGGAACACCGGAATTGGAGAGACAATGAATGGGGACGAGTACTCTTTACAGATGAGAGCAGATTTAGTCCCAGTTGCGATTCTAGACACATACACATCTGGACAGAGCGGGGAACACGCAATAATCCATTCAACATCATCAAAAGGACTGTTTTGGAGGTCGTGGAGTTCTCGTTCGAGCAGACATAATGCTTGGTAGCCGGACCGACCTTCATATCTCCCAAGGAGGTTCGTCACCTGGGACTGCTATTGTAGCGAGGTTCTTCTTCCTTGCATGCGTCTTTTCACAAGGGCTATGGGTCCTCAGTACCTCTTCATGGACGACAACGCTCCACCTCATCGCACAGTTACTGTCGAAGAGCTGTTGGAGAGTGAAGATATTGAACACATGGATTGGTCGGCAAGGTCTCTGGATCTAAATCCCGTCAAGCATGTACGGAACTTACTAGGGAGACCCGTGGCAGCACGTAACTTATCGCCAGTAACGATTCCGAAACTGCGATTGGTGCTACAAGAGGAACGAGCAGCAGTGTCTCAACAGCTCATTAACAACCACATATCCAGCATGCACAAATGATGTGAAACCTGCCTAGCAGTCAGGGGAGATCATATCCCCTATTAAAGACCGGATGTTTCTTGCTGGACACCCATCACAGGTATGTTTCGGCCTTCAGTCGCATTGCGCTCCATGCTACTTTTTCAATAAAGCTTCTTTTTATCCCTCTGATTTCTCTTTTAGTAAGTGTTGCTTACATTACTCATGTCCTTACGTATTGGGGATCTTACGGTATTAAACGTGTTGATTTGGAAAGCTTTTGTACAAAGTTATATTGAAAAAACCATCTCGTCCTTAATTTTTGCCCACCAGTGTACTTAGGAAACATGGACCTGAAAAAAATCTATTTGTTTACAAAATGCGACAGCTTCTATTAATTTATCTAATTGTGGCAGGCTTTTATTAGAAGCCAATTTCTGTTAGACACAAAAATTTTAAGTAGAAAATTTTTTTAAAATTATTATTCCTGCCCATAGAAAAACTAAACATTAATAATAGAATATTAATCGTTAATTTCATACTCATAGAGATATTTATAACATGCTTTTCGAATTATTATTATTTCATTTTACTCACTTATTTATTTTACTATTTTATCAAGATTCAAACTGTTAACGGTGGCACTTTCAATAGAAACTGCAGCCAACGGCATTTTAACAATAACGGAACAAGCATACAAGATATTTTTAAACATGGAATTTGTGTTTTAAATATCTTTAACATCTGACTTCTGAATACAAAACGTACGCATTTCGACACTTGAATATAAGTCATTTTCGCTGCGTATAGCGACTTACACTTAAAATCACATCGCATCCAATTCTAGTTGTAAATATTTAGGCCCTGGCAAATCCCTCCACTCTTTTCAGAGCAACTTTTGCACTTTTTCACTCAAATATTATTGGAAAATATGAGTCATTTCTCTCCTAATACATCACTTTGAGAACCTCAAGATTACCAAGTTTTCCAAATCTGCAGTTCCTCAAATTACCAAGTAAGCGCAGCCTTCTTTTACAATTTTCTAATTTCTATCAATTATCGAACATACGGAATATGCCCCATAAAGACCGTTAAAAAGTTTGCTTTAAGAAATGCAATACTATGCATAAGCGAAGTACAGGAATCTAAAGTTGTATCCTATTAGGGTGATAAGCTGGAAATATGTGATCAGACGTTCGACCAGGGAAAAATGTCATAGAACACTTACAGTAAGATCCTGTCTGAGGATGGACAGTCAATATCCTTTCATAAGAACTAGATGAGGAGTTTGCATTATTGATCTTCCGGTTTAAAGAAAGACAGTTAGGCAAATAAGAGCATTAGTGTTATGGTTTTACATCAAGCAGTAATTGGTTACTAGATTGAAAATGTCAGTATGACGTTACTATTAACTTCCCACGAAGCTGTAGAGACTGATTTTAATATACTGAAGTCATTTACGCAACTATTCAATCAGCAAGGAATAGAAAAACGGATGAATAAGCTCTGCCATTTCCTACTCTGCATTAAGTAGTAAATTTTAAATTTCTACAATGAACTTAATTTCTTTCAGTCTTATTTAATATAGTGTCAATGCGTGGAGCATGCATGTTCCATTTTCAAAATCAGAAGAACTGGAGGAAAAGAGAGCTGTGTAATTTCTTATACACTTTTGCATAAATGATATATATAATTTACTCATAAAATCAAGCAATTCTAATTCCAAAACTTAAACCAATTGTATAATACCAAACCAGTGAATAGCAGCAAGCATGTTCAGTAAATAAATTACAAGGTATAATTAGCAATAAAAACTAAGAAAAAACTAAGCAAACTGTAATTAACAGCAAAAACTGCAAGGAGGATAAGACGAACATCTGGTGACTTAACTTCCTTTTAAAAGATTACAGAAAAAAAAGGGTATGCCTGAAAGTACTTGAAAGACACATTGCGTAAGGCACTTGAAAAACATACTGTGTAGGCTATTCAAAAATTGTGGAAGATTTTGATACCAGCAAAACACGGACAATCCAAAAATATCTATATGTAATATTGCGGAAGGTGACTTTCAAGACGTTTGTCCATGTCCTCGTTTGTATTCAGTGGTGTAGGCAACACTTTCAGAAGCAGTAACAGAAGTAGTACTGCAAATGTGAGAAGTTTAGTTAAAGGTTTCAGATTTTACACAGCACGTATGTTCTAATGCGTGACAGAGATTTCAGACTTGTACGTTTGTCAAGTTGTGTGAATGGTGCAACTAGGCGGTCCGATGCTTACATGCATGAAAGCAATTCGGAACTTAACAATTTCCTTTCAGTACCTTTTGCAATTTATGATGAATTTAGTGCATCAAGCGGTGAGAGAGGCTCGTATAAACAAAATAAACTTACCACAGGGTCCATGGTGTGTAACATAAATCCTGACTTGCTGCGAACAAGATGCCATTTTCAACTGGCAGTCATTGGAGTAGGTAACGCCATCACTTCCACAAACAGGAGCGAAAATATCTGAACAGGAATCTTGACATCGGCAATAACCTTGTTGCGTTTTTTCATCCACCAGGCATTCAGCTCCATAGGCGCAGTACATTTTCTCACATGGCTCTAAAGAAAAGATTGACAAATAAATTTATTTTATGTGCACAAAATAAAAAAATATATAATCAGGAATCTGAAAAGATTATTAGTTAGTAGGTCAATGAATACATTATTTAGTTTTTAAAAGTTTTTTTTTCCTTTAAAGGAAAGAAGAATAACATTAACAATGGTCATTTTCAGATTAAAATATGCATTTTCCCCTATCTTTATCATATGTAAGTAATGAACTATAATTTTATTTCGGTTCATAAATTTCATTTCTACACTTCAAACTCACTAGATGATGCTGTAATAGTATTGCGAGTTTGGCAAAGCGATAATATAGTGAGTTTAGCAATAAACAAATTACTAATTAATAGAAATTGCTTCAACAGTTCAATACGTCTGGGTTAATTTTCTCGTTAAGTAATTGATGATATTATTATTAACACAGCACAGAGAAAAAGGATGGCTTAACTCATCCCCCCCCCCCCAAAAAAAAACAGTTAATTTGTAAGACCCATTGGTCTATCTTCTGATGCGACAGCTGAAATACGTGTAGAAACAACACAGAAGAAGGTGAAAAGAACCCTTTATTAACTCTTTTAAAATTCACAATGCGTCAACTTAACGCTAACACACTACGCTGTATACTGTTAAAGTTAAAATAAATATAAATCCCTAAAAATTAATTAAAAAATATTAAATTAAGATTATAAAATTAAAAAATCTGATGTGTACACATGACTTCCTTGTACGGAGTAATAAATTATACTTAATTTTTTCCTGCGTTTTATTTAAACTTATTTCTTCGAATTTCATTAGATATAAATTTCTCATTCGATTAATTCAGTTCTCACTTCGCATTAAGACAAAAATACATAAAATTTCAAAATATTTTTATTTTTAATAAAAATATGGAGCATAAACAATAGTTAAAACAATTTAAAGAACAATTTTTACAATTAAAATTAGAGTTTCTACGCAAAAATCTTTGGGCATCAGCCATGAAATTCAGTTCAAAAGCAATATCACAACATAATTTTAAATTGAGCATTATCTTTAGAGTTTCCGATAAACAATTTCGCTCGCTAGAGAAAAAAAGGTTCTTTTTTTTCAGAATGTTACCATCGCTCGCTTTTAAATCGTTTGAGTCTGTTCATCAAAATTTCGTTAAAATTTTACAAAATATGAAATAGATAATAAGAAAATTTCAAAATTTTGGCTTCCAGATGGGCATATTTGAGTGGAAACGTACGTTATTCAAAATTGGATGGCTCTAAGTAGCGTTGTTTTATCACATATGGAGAAATATACATGCATTTATGCAGATTCTTCATTATTTAATTTTTTTAAATATAATACAAGGCTGCAAGATTTGGTGGCAACACTCTGAAAAGTGATTCAGAATTTCAATTTCCGACGCAAAATTGCAAAACGAAAAAAATAGTCCTTCGGGGACTACAGGTCCTTTGGACTAGAAAGAATTTTCACAGAGGATTCAGTATTTCTCATTCAATTAATTTAGTTCTGACATCGCTACTCTGTCCTTACTTTCAGATATCACTCAAAAACATTGTTAAATTGCATTCGATAGTGGTCCAAATGGATATTTTCGTTGAAATATGACATCCAAAATTTCCAATACTTCCTTTTTACTTCCTACAAGGAAGTAACAAATTCCAAATTTCAAATTTGGGCTTCCAGATGTCCATATTGGCAGTACGATTACGGCATTCAAAATTTGATGGCTTTAGATACCGTTGTTTTATCAGAATGCGAGAAACATACGTACTAACATTTATCCAGGTTCTTCATTATTTAATTTATTTAAATATATTACAGGGCGATAAAATTTAGTGGCAACAATTTGAAAAGTGAAACGGACATTCAGAGTGATTCGACGCAAAATCGCAAAACGAAAGCAATAGTCCTTCATGGACAAAGCCTCTTTGGACTAAAAAAAAAAAAGGGTGGGACAGTTCTCTCGTTCTGCTGGGCCGATTGACGAAATTCAAATTGCGTTTTTCGTGTCTCGTAAGCGCGGCTCAGGATATATGTTAAATTTATATATAGCACTGTTGTAATATAGGCATTTTGACACATAATCGGACTTTTCTGAAATGACATGCCAGTTTTTCCGTATTTCGATTCTACGAGTCAAATTATGCCTAAATATTAAATTTTGTAAAATTTGGTGGAAAGTTTACGGAGAAATTCGAAAATTTATCCTGGCTCAATTTTTTTTAGAGTGCGCCACGAACAATTCACTTGGCGAGCTTCTGAATTTATAGCAACCTATTTCCCTTTCCTTTTTTCATTGTACAGGAAAGAAAAAAGTTATTGTTTATACTTTCAAGTAATTTTAACGAAGTACGAAATCACGTTTGACGTTACTATCGTTTATAACAAATATGCCAAATTTTAAAACGCGCCAATATGTAAATTCACGTACATCTTAGGAAATTTTAAATAAACAATTCTAATTTTCTGTAGGTATGCTTAGAGATATATCTACTTTAAGATGACGTTGAAAACTTTATAGGTTATAATACAATTCAAAAAATTTATAAAAATTATTTAAAAATACAAATTTTAAAAATAAATCATCAAAAATGGGAGAATTTTATTTGGAATTTACCTAAATTTCGAAAGGTGAAAGAAAGAATCAAAAAAGTGTAATACAAAAAAAATTAATAAATATATACCAAAATTCAATTAACATTGAGGAACTAAAATTTTGAGAGCTAATTGTTTTTTAAATCTGCTCTTGCAATTTTTACAAAATGTGGAAATCTAGCATAATTTGAGTCGTAGAATCGAAATATGAAAGAATTGCATGCCATTTCAGAAAAAGTCCGATTTTGTGCCAAAATACATATAGTAGAACAACGCTATATATGAGTCTAATAGGTATCTTGTAATTAGCCAATAGATGGCATTGTAAAAAAGCCGCCGATAGAGAGCGCACGAAGGTAATCAAAATTCGGGAGTCAAAAGAATGTGATCGAGGTGACGAATATTTCTGAACTATGATGCAAATATACGTAAATATTTAGTGTAGCAATAAAAGAATTTATCAAAAAGCTAGACTTATCCTGAAGAATGAAAGGTAATCACAACTTACCACTAACCATCCTGACAGATCAAGATAACATTTCAGAAGTGGGATAGATATTATAATGTGGATTTACTTTCCCATCGATTGACTCGCGTACCATGAGTGTGGAAGAAGTGGTTATCGTCATGCGATGATTTGTGGGTACTTTATTTTTTACCACGATATTTTCGACGAAGGTGTTTTTAAACTGCGAAGTTTTTGAACCGCTTTATTTTCGACTACGATATTTTGCACCACGATGTTTTGGAACTGCGATGTTTTCTCTTTGCTTTATTTTCTCCCCGGATGTTTTGTACCACGACGTTTTCACCTTGCGTTGTTTTCTCGGCAACGTTTTCGTCCACGATGTTTTTGCCGCGATATTTTCGGCTGTAACTATTTAAAATGAAACCCACGTTTTTCGGACTGTGCAAGTTTTTGAAAATCAAGCCAAATGATATTTATAATGTTGTAAAATGTCATTTCTTCGACGTACGTATAAAAACAAACAATTGTGCCGAATTTATGAAACCTTAAAAACATATAACCTAAAAAAACCGTAAAAACACCTGTCCGTACAAACATATAACCTGAAAGTTAATTTTTTAGGGACATTTTCTCATATGAACTGACTTTAATCCTATCAAACTTTTCTTTGATAATTAGCACTAACATTTATGTTTTTTCTAGATGCTGTTATTGGAAATTCTGATTTAATACCATTTTCATTTATCTGCATTACTTTAGTATTTTCATTTATTGCTTAATAGTAATAGCATTTTCAGTTATTACTTAATAGTAATAGCATTTTCAGTTTTTGTGTATTTCATATGTTAAATTTCAATGTTTGCTCTTATCATCTGAGGACAGACGACGATATAGTTTGGTCGAAATACTGTAACTTAGCTATGTAATGCAAAATCATCAGCTAGATGAGCGCGCAGACGAGACGTTAACAATGACGAATGTAGACGTGTGATAATTTGCGACGATTCCTTTGCCTTCCTTATTATTTTTAATCCATGTAATGGATGGATGGAGATGGATGGAGATGGTGCTGGCAAGTTGAATGAGCAACTGCATAGTTCTAGTCAGATGCAGGTTTTGTGAATATTCTAATCACTTTGTACAAAAGCATATTCTGATCCATGCATAATTAGGGACACAATATGCACCCAATTTTTATCATATTTTTGGAAATTTATTTCATCTTAACACAAATGCAATAGATGATAAGGAGAAGTGTGCAACTACGTGTGAGCTGGAAGCAAGCAAGCAGGAAAGTGCATCGAATTTTGAAGAAAGCGTGGAAGAGAGAGAGTGGAAATGTTACGCTTCCGAAACAAGCTTTGATTTCAACTGCAGTCTTATTGACTAATTTGTTAAAACGTACCGGCATTAGCTGCGTTATATACGATCGTATAATACGGATGACTTTAGACCGCCGCGGTTTAGAGATAAATATTATAAGCAGTTACAGGTTTTAGGACAGAAAGGGGAGATATCCCAATTAAAATGACAAATTTTGCCAGTTAAAATTAGAAAGTTGCCTGACATATTTTTTTTATCTTACGTACATATATGGTTACTGTTATTAAACTATTACATTTATCCATTAACGTTTAATTTTTATAAAATTTATTCACAAGTGTGTATGTTAAAAAACCCATACCGCAGAATTACGAAATAGTTCAATCTTAACATAAAGCTATTCATCATTAATTGTTTCTAAAGCTTTTTATATTTTCTTCATGTTCATATACAAGTATACTGCTTTAAAAACAATAAAGTAGACAAAATTTTTAATAAAAATGCTTACATTGGAAGGAGAAAGTTTCAAGTAATAAATTTTGACCAAACCCTTGAGAGAAAAAATCTACCTCTGATAAAAAACAACAAAGAATATTATGACGTCTAAGACTAACTATTTTATTACTCTGGCATTTAAGGCATTTGGCGTAATGCACATAGTTGTATCACATTCTCTGTGGGGCAAGGATAATAGATAACAATATAAACCTTTAAGAAAATGGAAGAACTATGAACTAACATTTACTTATAATCCTGAAAATTGCCAAGGGAATTAATTTTACCACAGTATATTAAGTTTTTTTGTACTTAAAAAGAACTATTAAATATTACTTTTGCCCTTTCTTTTCTTAAGACACAAAAATCTGAATCAGATTTTCTTCGTCTTCTAAAGTGATTTTAGGTAAAATTTCACAAATTTAGATTTTTTTTACATATAAAATTCACATATTCACAAATTTCACATAGTATATATAGGACAAGAGGAAGTAAATAATTTCTTATAGAAAAATATCTGAGCTAACATTGTTTCCAGTTATTTAATTCTAAATCAGTGAGAACCATAGGAAGATGCTATAGAATAAAGATAAAAAAATATTCGAAAAGAGCTTATTCGCTATTGTTGCCTATTAATGATTTTAAAATTAAATGTGATGTAATTATTCCTCACGTCAGTGTTCCTGTATTCGAATTACATACCGTCTAAAAATGACTTAAAATGTGTCATTCAATTTTCTACGCATCCCATCAGTGGCTGAACGGTTAAATACCGCTAGTTTGTCGTGGTTTTGAGCCTAGTTGAACGGGCTGTATGCATGATTCGTTTCCGCTTTCGGTTTTCTGACAATGTTACGTGAATACGAGCCAGTTTCTTCTAAAACGTTTTCCACGAAAACATCTCTTCTCTCAGGCAAATAGCTGTTGTGTACTTTTTCATATTAAAATAGCTAACCTCCTCTACAGGCTTCCAGAGCGGTAATGTGCCTGACCACGGGTAATTCAACTCGGGTTCGAATCCTGGCAAACGTGGGCGTTTTAGTAGCTATTCAGTTTGTCTTGGAAAATCCTCCATAAAGACATCCTTCCCGTTAGGCAGATAGCCCTCGCTTGCTTTGCCCTAATCAGCCAAACCGAAGACTTTCAATTTCAGCTCTTGCCCCTCCTTCCATCCAGAACGTATTTTTTTAATTGAAGTATCTAACCTGAGCGGTAAATTTCCTATCTTTTGATAAATGCTACTTACATTTTTACTTTTTAATGGAAACAATACCTTATGAAAAATGAACTCATTGGTATAAAGTAAGAAATATTTAAAGGATTATAAATGTACGCATGAGTATCAACTGATATAAAACTCAAAGTTAAATAACATCTAAATTAACCTTTTCTTTAAACCATATTTAATGTTTCCTCAGTGTTGCTTTATTACATCTGCTTACGCCAGTGTTTAACTTCCTAATCAGATTCATATAGCCTAATTTCTTATTGCTGAATTATATCTCAGCAATCCATTTTATATATTTATTCATGTATTTACTGATAAATAGGATTTTACTGAAGGACATATTTTGTGTATTACGGAGTATTCATATTTTCTTCTCTAGAAATTTACTTAAAATTGGCTATGAACACTCAATACACGTTAACAAAAAAGTAAAATAAAACAAAACAAAGCCTGTTTTTTTTTTATTATTATTTATCCGATACCCAAAAAGTATAACAGAAGATACTTTACTGAAGAATAAATTTTGTGTATTACGGACTTCCCTGTTTTCCTTTTTCGAAATTTACTAATATTGCTCGTGTGCATTCAATAAACGTTAACAAAAACACAAAACAAAACAAAAAAAAAGCTTTTTTTCCTCCCACATCCCCCCAAAAAATAAAACAGAACAATTAAGAACTGAAACCCGAAGTTTCCAAACGCAGCTGTGCGAATTTGACGACTTGGCGGACTTAGCCGCAGATAACAGCTTGGCACGATTTTTCACTTCCCCGTTTATAAGAAATAAACCCGTGATGTCGTGAAGCGTGAAAACCATAATTTTCACGTTTCATTAAGAGTCATAAAAACAGGGAGTCAGTGAAACATCTAGAGGTGGTGACATCTATCGACTTTTGCGGCAAATAAACTCTGAAGTTATTGGAAACACATTAGACCGGAAAATCCTTCCCCCGCTACGCATTAAAACGAGACTTTAAAGCGAACACCGATAAAAAAAGTGTTATGCCTGTTTTACGACCGTTATTTATGTCGGTACGGATACTACATAATTGAATAATTTAAATGCATATTTGGAATAAAAGTGGTACATAAGCGCGTACTTAGGTTATGTCAATAGTTAACGTGTCTCCCTAGATAAGTATTATTTTCAATAATTTCGATGTTATTATTCAATAGTTAAATTACGAAGGACGTGTTTGCTTAGATTTTCCATAACTTCAATAAATGATAGAGATTTCGATTCTTATTCACCGCATAATTAACACTGAAGCTCCATGATCTTCTGACCCATCAATTTTGAATAGTTATTATTATCATTTACTATTGGTATTTATTAATATTCTACTAGCAGAAGTATCTGATGCCAGTTAAGTTAGATTGAGAGTAATGCATCTAACAGCTAAGAGAACATTACCGCTATAATCCTTCTATAACAACGATGCAAAAAATTCGATTCATAGTCATACATTTTTCAGTCTGATACGATATGGAACCCTCATAAAAAATTTCGATAGAAAAATAAACTGATTATCACTCATTATATTAGCAACAATGGCTCGCAGGTTTTAACGATTTTCGTGTTTCTAATCAAATGATCGTAAACGGTCAAGTTTCATACAATATTTCACTTCTATTCAGTTTTAGTCGATTAAATGTGGCGAAAAAAGTGATAATAATTAATCAGAAATCAATAACGCGAACATACAAATACACAAACAAACATTCTTCCTTATACATATATGTATTTCTAATCAAAGTTCCATCCAGTATTTCACCTATATTCAATTTTAGTCGATTAAATGCGGCAAAATCTTTATCATAATTGATTAGAATACAATAACGCGAACAAACAAACAGACAGTCTTCTTTATATATACAGATTTTGTAAAACTTACAAATTTTTTATTAACAAACTCTACGATTTGAAAGAGAGCAGTACCAACACTTTTCGAAATAAAGCATTTTTATCTCCAACGCGCGGGACTGTTGCCACTCGAAAAAATGAGTGCGAAAATGAATGTTTTCGGAGTTTTTAATTAATATCTCGACTGATCATTGAGCCGAGTAACAGAGTATATATATAGATATATAATATATCTATATATATATGTAAGAAAAATAAGGAATATGTCTAAGATTAAAATAACAACGTAAATTTCCCTTCTCAATTCTAAAAATAATAACCTCTCTACGCACTGCGTCATTTCTAGACTAATCCATGTCATATGGCACTTACATAATTCTGATGATGTAAATGGAACTAAAAGTCAAGTAACCAATAATCATTTTAAGTATTAACTATCCAACCGAAATGCATTGTAAACCAAAACTAACTCAGTATGAATTGGGATTTCACCCTGAACGTAACGCACTTGCTCTTTACGCTTCGGTCTACTTGGACTGCTGTCTGCTACTTTCTTCTTTCTTACTGAAAATTAATCTAAAATATGAGCTATTTTGGAATAGGCACATTTCATGTGCCAAGTTGATTGTGGCCACAACAAGCGGAAATAAAAAATGAAGATTTAATCTGCCTTCGCCTCCAATTTCCTATTCGTTATAGATCACTTCCACGA
>KK117429.1:665830-679011 GCA_000611955.2 Stegodyphus mimosarum | reverse complement strand
ATTATTATTACATATACATACAATTATATACTTTTGGTGCGGCCGATTGCAACCAAAATAGGAGGTACACATCTACATGTTATAACAGTCCTATATACAAAATTTCAACGTTCTAAGGCTACTCGTTTTTGAATTATGTGAAATACATACATGCATACGTACGTACACGAAAATATTTCTTCAGAATCCATTTTAAATCAGTTTTATAATCTTTTGGGGGAAAAAGTGTCCTTTATTTTGTCGTTACGTACGTACGGATGTCACGCAAAAACATCATTAAACTGCAATCGATAGCGGTTAAAATGGATATTTTCGTTGAAATATGATACCCGAAATTTTTCTCGATTTTAATACTTTCTTTTTGCTTCGTACAAGAAAGTAAATATGTGTATTAATCTGTATATTTAAAGAAGAAAGTCCGTGTGAAGTCCTCTAATAACTCAGACACTACTATAGCTATTGTCACCAAACTTTCTACAAGTCTTTTCTGGGTCCTGGAAAGATCGTGTATAACATATGCAAAATTAAATAAAGACTGATATACAACAACGCGAGAAAGAAATATAGTGACATTTTGTAAAGAAATTAATACATTTACTGCTGTTCGAGGTATTTCTGCCTCCCCTCCATATTGTTCATGAGATTTCAAAACTAGTTTGAAGTAGTATCTTAATAGCAAGAAACAAGCTTAACAGAATAAACTTCACACCGTACTAAACACCAAAATTTTCTAATTAAGAAGAAAATATCATTACTTTGCCATTGATAGTAGGTGATCAAAAACCAGCACAATTTATTATAAAATAAAAACTACAAATACGTATTAATTTAACATAGTGTTGCCCGAGGTTTACAACATTGGAGTCAATAGGTTTCTTGATGCTTGTAAACTGAAAAAAAGTAGCAATGCGATATCCGGGATTCGAACTCCGGGCCTCCCGAATACGAGCCGAATATGCTTGCAATTACAACACGAAGTCATGCACAAAGGGAGGGGGTTTATCTTATATACTCCCCGTTTTAAAGGGTGGATGGAGATGAAGGGACCCAATCGCTCGAACTGAAAGGTAATGGCGAATTATCGTCCATCACGTTTTAGTTCGAGCGCCACTACAGAGTCTTTAGGACTTTTGATCTACAGAAGCTTGAAATTCGCAATGCGATGGCCGGGATTCGAACTCTTGTTCTCCAGAATACGCGTCAAGTATGCTTCCAATCGCACCAACCGGCATGCGGAAAGGAGGGAGGAAACAGCTTATGTTGTTACAAGTTCAATTTCAAGCATGCTATGCAATATTTTCAGTATTATGCAGAGTCATTAGGTTTTATTTGAAGCAGGAGACAAAAAAATTAGCAATTCCTCACCGGGACTCGAACTGGGCCTCTCGACTATGCGCCCACTGAGCTGCCGTTACACCGCGAATGCATGCAGAAAGGAGAGAGAAAATACCTTATATACTCCCCCTTTCAAATTTCAAAGAGCGACTGGGGATTAGGGGATCCAATTGCGAAATCCTGGTGGTGTAGAATCATCATCCCCCAACATTTGGTTCGGGCGTCACTGCTGAGTCACAAGATTATTTTGATGCTAGAATACACGAAAAATGAGCAATGCAAGACTCGAAACTGGACCTCTCGAAAACGTGCCGAGAGTGCTACCGTTACACCACGAAGGCATGCAAATAAGAGGGAGAAAATACCTTATAACTCTTTCAGACGAACAAATTATGACGGAAAGTAAAATCACTTCTAAAGGTAATAATAAAATATTTAATTTAACAGTTAATAAGATAATTAATAAGGTTAATAAGATAATTAATCAGACAATTTCTTTTTCAGTTACCTAAATAAAATTTCAACAAGTCTAATAAAAATATAGTTCCTATTTTTAGAATTGTTTACAGTTTTGGGTTTTAAATAAACTTATAAAAATAAAATAAATTAAAATATGAAAAATTAAATGCTTTTCTTAAATACCTTTTAGGCCGTATTTAGCGAAAATGAAAGAGGTAGCACTAGAAAGTGTTTCACTCTCCATTTATTTCTTAAAGACATTAATGACCTCATTTTGATCATTCTGTTGAGAAAAAACTGCCAGTTTAGCACCCCAGGCACCTTTTTATAGAAAAAAGGGAATTACCTACTTCAAAGAATCTAGTCATTGAATTATGAGTCGTGGATAAATATGCTTATAAGTTACTTCATTTTAATAAAATTCTAACTACCTTTATCAAAGATAATATACTAAATAATACATTAGTAAATAATATGTAAGATGTAACAAAATGTGATAGCTGTTATAAAAAATAATTGACGACCTCAAAATTAACATTCTAAATTCCCCTAAATTCATCCTTTCTCCCAAATCCGAGATCATTCAAAATTACGCAACGTTTTAATGCAGATACCTCCTGTTATCAAATAATTGTAAACCTAAACTTTCTCTAACTCGAACTAAAACCATTACTTCCTCCCATCTTCTTTTCAGCTACTGCATTCCTTTTCGCCTCTTTGCCTGCGTGCTGATGGTTTGTCGCTCAGACTTTGCTAGCTATTCGCCGTTAATTTGAATATAATTAAATATTTAAAATTATGAGGCGTGTTTAGCACCCCTGATCTTCGACAGTTATGTGTAAAGAAATTCATCATTCAAGAATAAATTACGTTTAATGATCAAGCTGGACCTGCTTCGCGATCATCTATTACGCCATAATGTCTAGACATCTAGGCAGCAGTTTTTTCGGCGAAGACTAAACGTGAATTGTTTTTATTTTCCACCAAAAGTATAATTACTACATATGTTCACTTCTTTTGTACAGGGGCAGAAACTTCGACTCCACACTTAGAAAAATTTCACACGACCACTTCGGACAACACTTTTATTTCTACTCACTAATATATTACAGAGAAAACTAGAAGGTTTATACAGCGCCCTCTCTCGGTGGGCAGTGGATGTCGTAACACACACTGGGCCCCCATGACCCTGTTATCAGCTTAACTAGAAATTAAACAAACTGAAATATAAATGCAAACATTAAATTAAGCAAACTGTAAATATCACACATAAATAAATGAAAGAAATAAATCAAAGCAATCAGTCATTCACAGGAAGTCGGACCAGTTTATGGATTGGTCTCTTAATTTCACCTGAAACAGTTTTTAAGTTCACTGCTCTTACTCTATTGTCAGTTCCTCTATAGGTATGAATTACTCTTCCCATTTTCCACTTAAGTGGCGGCAAGTTTTCATCCTTGATTAGCACTAAATCATTCACACGTAAATCGGCACTGGGGAGTTTCCACTTGTTGCGCACTTGCAACTGAGTCAAATAGTCCTTTGACCACGATTTCCAAAACGATTGGGAAATCTGTGTGACTAATTTCCACCGCTCACGAATGGGAATTTTCTCATTTGTAACATCAGGTTCAGGAACACTTTTTAACTCGGAACCGATAATGAAGTGACCCGGTGTAATGACAGAAAAATCATTTGGGTCCTCAGAAGCAGCCACTAAAGGACGGGAGTTAAGTATGGCTTCAATCTCCACCAGACACGTTGAAAATTCTTCTTGTGAGAGGATCTGCGATCCTATAACACGTCTCATGTGAAACTTCATGGATTTAACGGCAGCCTCCCATAGGCCTCCAAAATGAGGGGCTGATGGAACATTCATTGTCCATTTAATGCCTTCATTGGTCAAATAAGTACCAAGGGCTTCTATCGTACAAGCTTTTAAATAATTCTTTGCACCGATAAAATTTTTTCCACAATCACTGAATATTTCAGCTGGCTTTCCACGTCGTCCGATGAATCGTTTCAAAGCTCCAATACATGCCTGAGCACTAAGATCACTAACAAGTTCTAAATGGACGGCTTTCGTTGCGAAACATACAAACACACACACGTACATTTTCAGTGGTTTAACGCCTCTACCACGTCTCGGGCTGATCAAAAATGGTCCTGAAAAATCAGTACCGGCTCTAAGAAATGGTCTTCCAGGATTCACTCTCGCAGAAGGTAAATCAGCCATCACTTGTTTCGAAAGCTCAGAGCAAAATCTGGCACAGATAACGCACCTTTTTATTTCTCTGCGTATTGCAGCCTTTGCTCCTATAATCCAATATTTTTGTTTCATCGCAGAGTTAACTAATTGTACTCCTCCATGCATGTAAGTAAGATGATAAAATTTCACTAATAATTTTGTAACGGGATGATTCTTAGGTAATATTATTTGATGTTTCACAGACTCTGGTAAGCTGGCATTTCTTAAACGTCCTCCTACACGTAGTAAGCCACTATTGTCCAAGAACGGATTTAGAGAAATTAAAGAACCTTTCTTTAACACTCTCGCTTTCTCTAAAGTAGATATTTCCTTTTTATAGTCAGTTCTTTGGACTAGTTTGATTATAATATCATGCGCTTCTTTTAGTTCACTTGTTTCTAAGAAGGGAGTCAAAATCCTATCCCCCCTCACATTTCTTATAAACCTTAAACACCAAGCGACAACTCTCTGCAACTTGCTCCAAACTGAAAATTTGTTCCAAAGCTGCTCAACTAACTCCAACTGCACTACAAAACATTTGACAGAATTTTTCCGTTGCTCTGTTAGTATTTCCGCATTGTCCACATTCGGTAACTCTCTAACCCGTTGGTTAGGCCAACTCTCAAAACTTTTCCGAAGCCAAATTGGACCTGACCACCATTTCTCATGAAGCACCAACTTCTCAGCCGAGATTCCTCTAGTAAGCAAATCCGCGGGATTATCCTCAGACGGACAATAGTACCAATCACTCGGACTCGATCGATCCTGAATTTCCACAACCCGGTTGGCAACGAACTGTTTCCATCTCTTCGCACTTCCCTTCACCCAATACAATGCAATACAAGAATCACTCCAAAACACTATTCTTCCAATTTTATCCTTGAAAACACTCTTAACGTAATTTCCCACTCTAGCACCTATCACCATGGCCATCAGTTCCAACCGCGGCAGCGTTAGTTTCTTTAAAGGTGACACTCTACTCTTCGACATTATAAAGGACACTCTGTAATTCGCATTATTCTCACAATATCTAAAATAAACAACTGTTCCGTAAGCACTTGGTGAAGCGTCGCAAAACACATGTACTTCCACTTGCTCATTCTTGCAACCCAGGAAACAATATCTCGGAATAGTAACTTCTATTAATTTTCCAGTTTCGCTACACCACGTTATCCACTTTTGCCGCAAGTCCTCTGGCAACTCTTCGTCCCAATCACACGCTCTCTCCCAAATTTCCTGTAACAATAACTTTATACGTATCACAAATGGCGCAATCAAACCAATAGGATCAAAGATTCTTGCAGCTGTCTGCAAAACACATCTTTTAGTGCGTCGCAACGTTTTCCACGAATCCACCAAGCCCTTCACCTCCAACGACAACTCATCTTTATCAGGATTCCAATTCAACCCTAGGACTTTCAGCTGTTGAACTCCCACCATCTCACTATCGCTAAGTCCATGTTCTATCCACAGTTTTTCTAATTCTCTACTGTTCGACCTCAGTTTCCTCAAATTAAATCCACCACTCTTTAATATTGATACAGCATCCGACGACAAGTCAAATGACTCTCTCACACTGTCTCCGCCATAATATAAATCGTCTACGTAAAGTGATGAATTTAACATTTCAAATGACTTAGGTTTACTTCCCTCATATTTTTTTATATGATGCTTTATCGTAGCACTCAAAATGAAAGGGGAACTTTTACATCCAAACGGTAGTCTTTTCATTCTCATAATTTTATATTCTTCATTAGGGTTATCTGAATACCAAAGAAATTTTAAGAACTTTCTATCTCTTTCAGAAATTTTTATCATTAAAAAAGCCTTCTCTATGTCACCACTGAACGCTATTTTGTAATTACGAAATTTTAGAATTACATCAAGAATATTTGGATTTAAATTTGGGCCAGTTTCCAAACAATCGTTCAGGGAAAGATTACCTTTAGATTTTGAACTACAGTTAAAGACAATCCGAACTTTGGTTGTTTCTTTATCTTCTCTAACAACTGCTCTATGAGGCATAAAATACTCATGCTCATCTCTCTCACATTCCTCAATAACTCCATTTTGTTTTTGGTCATTTATTATTTCCCTATACTCATTAGCAACCCAATCATTTGTAGAAAAATTCTTTTCTAACTCCTGAAACCGCTTTTTAGCTAAAAAATAATTGTTTCCTAATTCGTCATAGCTAAATTTCCATAATAAATCAGTTTCATATCTCTCATTCGCGAATTTTAAATTTTTCTCAAATTCATCTATCAACGCTTTATCAACTATATTTAACTCTTCCTTTTCTTTAATTCCTAAAGCATCGAGTTCCCACAATACCTGAACATCTGAAGCGGCTACACAAAAATTCGCTGAAACTGCAGGTTTAACATTTGGACTGTAAACATCTTGACTTCCCTGTAAAGCAAACCCGAAAATCGTTGGCACGCAAGTAATTTCTTGATTTATTTTTTCGAATGTAGAGGCTTCAATAATTTGCCAAAACACGTCTGCACCAATTAATATCTCAATGTTTATATTACTGTCACAGCAGTCGGCTAAAACTAATCCGCGGGACTGCATAATATTTTGTACTTCTTTATTTGGAACAGAAACAGATGCCGCTGTAATGGTATCGGCCACTAACACTTCAATTTGAATACACTGATTAGGGTTATATCTACTAGATAATTTTAATTCTACTACGTCATATAATTTCTCGGTAGGCTTTGCTGAGCCAAAGGAAAAAACTGACAATCTTTCCTTTCTAATTGATTTTAATTTTAAACCATTTGCAAGGGACTTCGTACACCAACTTCTTTCGGAGCCATTATCGCATAAAATGCGCGTTAATTTATTGAATTTTGTTTTATCAACAGAGCTAACGTATACACTGCACGTGAGTAACAGCACCGATGATTTATGTAATGGGCTTGACCTTGACACTGAAGAATTGCATTGAGTTTGATCGGCGTCACCGTTCTCTATTTTCGAAAGGACCTTATTTGGCTTAGGGAAATGAATCATAGGATGATGAGCTTTCCCACAGAAACAATTTCTCGCTCTACACTTTTTTGCATTACACCCCGACGAAAAACATTTAAAACAAAGGTTATTTTGTTTAATAATTTCAACTCGCTCATTTACTGAAACCCTTTTAAAATTAGGACAATTTTGTATCGGGTGGTTTTGATTAGTTTTACACAAAATACATGTTTGATCTTTTGCTCCAGATACATATACATTAGAAATATTTTTGTAATTATAATTACGATACTTACTAACATTATTTCCATCGCCTCTTTTATTATCGTTACTTGAAAATGATTTTGCAAAAAGGGATTCTGGTTTTTGTTTACCTTTTGATGACAAATAAATATCGCATTCACGACCTAAAGTTTGGGGTTCGAACCATGTCTCTCCCTGTTTAACTGCTATATGGGTCTTTAATTCACGATCAAGTTCACTGAATATTTTATCCGAAACCATAAGATCACATAACGATTTAAAATCTTGTACCTTTCTCAACTGACAATAATATTCAAAATTTGCACTTAACCTTGATGCGAACTGTACAAAGCTCTCAGATGACAATTTTTGCGTAGTACGAAAACAATTTAAACACTCTTGAGGGGTTGGCTGAAATTCCTTTAAAATTATAGACTTTAGTTTATCGTAATTATTAATATCTTCTTCCTTCACATATACCATTAAATTAGTGACCTTCTCTCCCAAAATATTTAATAGGATTTCTGCTTTTAAGTCTTCAGGTACTTGTTTTGTCCTAAAAGCCCGTTCAATTGATTGGAAAAAGAGATTAAAGGATTCTGCTTTGGTAGGTACCGAAATTGTTAATGTTTTTACACTTTTAATTAGATTTTCCATATTTCTGTTTGAGGTGTCCGTTTCAAGATTTTGATTTTGTAGCAAGACATTTCTAGTGTTAGCTAAAGCTAATTCCGCCTCTAACTGAGAAAGTTTTATTTTCTCTAACTCTAATCTAATTTCGTTTTCCGATTTTTGTTTCTCACTTTGTATTTTCTCTAACTCTAATCTAATTTCATTTTCTGATTTTTGTTTCTCACTTTGTATTTTCTTTTCCTCTAGAATATTATCAATAACATTTTGCACAAATTCAGCATCACTTGCATAAACTTCAGAACTTTCTATTAAGGTTTTCAAAGTAACTATTTTCGCCCCGCTTGGAATTACTAATCCTAACTCCTCCGCCACGAGCATCAACTCGTCTTTTTTTAATGACTTAAGTGACTTCAGACTCATCTTAATTCAAAGAAAGGTATAATAACCCTGAATTGACAATTAGAACACAATGAGCACAAAACAAAAAGAACACATCAAACTCAACAAAGACACTATCAACTCAAATTATCAAGTAAAACACCTCAGTATACAACATTAATAAACAGGATTTCTCACTAAACGTTATTTCTAAAAAACCAAAATTGCTACTCACCACAATCTAAACAATGAAACCATCATTTTCACTTTCGATTTTCGCACAACGCACATCTCCAAATCACCAGAGAATTTTTTACGCAAAATTTGACGATACACATGATCACCACCTTATTCTCACCTAACCCCACTCCTGACACCAAAAACTTATGTTCACTTCTTTTGTACAGGGGCAGAAACTTCGACTCCACACTTAGAAAAATTTCACACGACCACTTCGGACAACACTTTTATTTCTACTCACTAATATATTACAGAGAAAACTAGAAGGTTTATACAGCGCCCTCTCTCGGTGGGCAGTGGATGTCGTAACAACATATATATATGTGTGTGTGTGTGTGTGTGTGTGTGTATGTAAGATAAAAAAATATGTAAATCAAAATTATAATTTAAACTAACTTCTAATTCCCTTTAATTCTCTGTTTTAAAAATCGTAATAACTTCTCTGGACACTGACATGTACATATATATGTCAATGCAATCTCGTAATCAGTATTAGAATGCTTAAGTTGAATGCGTGACGCCATTCTGAAACACAGTTCATTCATAATTTTAGAAATACAGCGGCGTGGGAGATTATAAGCAGCAAGCCCTGATCGGTATAACGGTTAATGATGCTGTTCGCTGTGTCTTTGGGTCCGGGTTCGAATTCCGGAGAAGGCTTCGATGTTTGTAAATGCATGGTGTATTTGCAATACAGGGGCGCTTAAAAATACATGTCCAGATTCTTGGTAGTACGAAAAGAGGAGTTTGAGACCCTTGGATTTGTCCCAAGGAGGATTGCTGTTTAAAAATTGAGACAAAAAAGCACAAAGCCATAGTGCAACCTGTATGGTGTCCGAGAGAAAAAGGCACAAAGTCATAGTACAACCTTTATGGTGTCCAAGACCCAAGCCAACGATAAATGCAGCCCTGCACATCTAGCCAAGATGAAATTCGTGGAGTTGTTCCGCTGTCACTGTCATGCCAGTGAGATAAGTGACAACAACATAATTACTTTTTCAAACGGATGTGACAACGCATTTTTTTTAATAAATGCGTAATAAAGTTGTATGCTAATAGTTTGCGTATCAAAATGACGCCATTTATCATCGTTTAAGTGCTGTAACAGTGATTATGGTACACTCTGTGTACTAGCACTTGTAAATAGTATTTCAATAAATACCACAAATATTCTTATATAAATATATGTAAAAGTTATAAATAAATGCTAGTTGAAAACCTCTTTAAATATTTTATTTTTTTATGCTAACGGAAACTGCTCCCATTAAGATAAAATATCAAACAAAACATACCAGTTATAAAGGCTTAAGAGACTTAAACAACAGAATATGTTATAATTTTAATGTGTTCTGTTGTATTCACATCAGGCGTGCAACCAAAGAACCAAAAAATAGCAAACGAACCAAATTTTAATAGACTTTTGAATAAATACTTGCGCATTCCAATACTGTTTTTTTACTGATTCATCGCGCAAAAGTCAAGAAAGAGAAATTGTGTGAATAAGTTCATTTCCAAAGGTCGCGGTTACAATAAAAACAACACAAATGAAAGATATTCATGAACAAACAACTCGCAACTATCAGAATATTATTTATTTAAAAAGAAAACTGCTTTCTAATGAGAATACATGGTATAATATTAACATTACGTTAAGATACTCTTTTTTTGCTTCTCTGTATCTTAAATCTTGCAAATTCTTATTGTCGCTCACCTCTAAACCCTAGGCCTCACTTAATGCTGCTGGGAGTCATGGCTGCATCGTCTACTACAGCTTGCATGTCGTCACTATCGTCATCGTCGTCATCGCCTTCGTCACCGTTCAGTGTTTTCTGGTACCGTTCAGTGTTTACCGGCTTCAGTATCATCAAGAATGTTAGATATCTCCGTTTCCTCGAAACACTTGAATATTATTGCTTCTTCAGTCAGAGCCCATGCACCCAAATTCCACAAGAAAAGTAAATTGGTAAGACGAAAACAAACATTATGTAGACGACCCCATTTTTAAATTTAGGGATACTCGCTCTCTGAATGGCTTGAAGAAGTGGAAAGTTAGGTTAATACTTAAAAAAAGCTTTCATAATCTTTTAAAAGCTAAGGGATAACAACGCGAGTAAGTAAGGTAATAATAATAATAGTAGTACAGTCGAACCCCGTTAATTGGACAACCGGATAATCGGACCAGCCGCTTTTTCGGACTGAATCCTAAAGAACGAAACAAATCCTATATACATAAGCCTAATATTATTCGCTTATTTGGACCAAAATCCCGTTTAATCGGACAAAAAAAAAGTATAACGTATAACGAGAGCAAATAAGAAACAGAAGCCACAAGTCGGCCGCGTACAGGGGATGTACAGGTGGTCCGCGACATAAGGGAGGTTCTGTAGCTGCGCTTCCCAAGAGAATGCTTTATCAAACGTCGGGAATTCCTTAAAGTGCATGACAAGAGCAAAACCAGTGGGAGGTGAACTCGCGCACGATTTTCTTTGACCTTTCTTAAAACAAAGCCACCAGTAGCAGCCAGCGAGTTTATTGGTCCCACTGCGTCTCCGAATTTTAAGGAAATGAACAATAGAGTATCAGGCTTCATCTGAAAGGAATTAACGTCTGTCAATCATGATTAAAGTTTACAAAAGAAAGCTATCATTTCACCACCCTTTTGGGATGATTTTAGTGCCAAAGCTTTAAATGGCGAGCATTTAACTTCCTCTTGACCTCAACATCTTGATCCTGAAAGACCAAAGTTTCTTCAGACCACTTTAGTCAGTGAACTATGCGCGTGTCTTGCCTTTCCTGCCAAAACGTCAGGACGGGAGTTGACGTTAACTGAAAAAATTTGTTTCCTGGATAAAATCAAAAATTGGGTTGTTTGTACAAATGTAATAAAGGCAACAATTTTGGCATGTATTTAAGAAGTGTTTTGGGCAGTTTTGTTATAATGTTATTTCTGCAAAAATAAGAAATATAGTTTAATTTGATTTAAAATTTCATGATTTTAAAGTAAAATGGAAACAAATCGTTAAAGAAGAAATAATTTTAAATGAAACCAAATAATAGCTTTTCAAGGTGTTAATAATTGTACAGAGCATCATTGATAATCATATTCTCTAAATGCATAGAAGATCAAAATTGTCTAGAAGAGGTGTTCTTAACCTTTTTTGTCGCATGCGCACCTTTCACCATTGTTAGATTATCATCCCTCTCCCTCATCTCCCAAACTCGAAAAGTACATTCACATTAATTTAAATTTAAACAACTTTTATGGGTTTTATAAATTAAACAAAATTTATAGATATTATCATACACTGAAATTTGAATAAAAGTGATTTCTTATATTTATAAACTAAATTAGTTACTTAAAGGGTAAACGCTGACCGTGTTCCTACCCTAAAAATATATTATTTCCCACAGAAGGGAATTCCCCCCTAGTTGAGAGCCCCTAGTCTAGAATTTAGAACTTCAAATAAAGCTACCCTGTAAAATTCAAATAAAAATTATAATTCTTACAGTTCATAAATACAGTTATATGCTACGGTTTTTTTTGTTATGTTTGTATGTATTGCCATTAGATAGAAAAATAGATATACAAAGAGAGAGACAGATGACTGGGCAGACAGAAAGATGAGTAGATAGATCGATAGCTAAATTGATGGATAAATGAATAATAAGATGGATCCATACATAAAAGGATGGATAAGTGGAAAGACACAAGTATACATAGATATATGGATGAGATTTAAGTAGATAGATAAAATGATATATAGACGGATGTATAGGTGCATGCATAAACGGATAGATAGATCGACGGCTAGGCTGATGCCTAGAGGGCAGGTGGATAGATAATAGATGGATAAAGATGAAAAAAAAAGGAAAAGATAAGTGAAGCACTGGAAAGATAATAGATGGATAATACATAGGTAGATAAAGATATAGAGGATAGAGAAATAAAGGGACAGAGGGATAGAATGAGAGATAAACAGGTAAATGAAATTGGCAAATGTATAGCTAGATTGATGGATGGCTAAACAGATAGAATGGTTTATGAACAAATTTATACATAGATATCAATATACTGTCAAACTGAAATTAAATTATAAGTATCTAGACATACAGACAACAGGTCTTAGCTTTATAATGTTTATAAAAGCTGCGCTATTTTTACTCCTGGCCGTTGGCAAGAGCCTTAAGCAGCTTTCAGGTGACAGTGCGATTTAGCTTAGTTCCGCCCCCAATTTCGATGGAAGGCACCCCGGGGCCCGTGTCCGAGGGTCTCCAACCCTTCTCCCCTTCCACCAAAATACTAGAGGACTTTTGGCTCGTCGCATACTTAGAGAGCCGCCATATCGCACCGACATTATACACTTACAAACATCCATGCTTCTCCCTCATCCTTCTCCGAGATTTGAACCCGGGCTCTTTGGCACGGCAGTCAGCGATGCTAACCACTTTACCGGTTGGGCGGCATAATTCGACGTAATACCCATGAGTAAATATTTGTGCCATGATTGAATTCATTAATATTACTTCTTAATATAAGCTATTAATTTAAGATAAAATATTCATAAAGTGCCTTTAAATTTTGGGACAGTTTTGTAATGTTTTTCAAACAGACTGTAGTGTTAAGTAATGGTTGTAGACAAAGTAATATTTACTCAGTTGATTCTCA
>KK117429.1:655532-665807 GCA_000611955.2 Stegodyphus mimosarum | reverse complement strand
TGTCCCCCAGATAGATGCAAAACAGTTCCTTTCAAAAGTCTTCCCCCGTTCCACCAGCACACAGCTACCGAATGATTTGGTAATTTATCTAGTCTACGCATACGCTAAAAAAGATATACACTTTGCTTGAAGTGTGAAAACCAAAATGCGAGTCATCCTCTTTTTCCGTTGATAAATCTTAACCAAACTCTTTAGCTATAACTTAAATTCTTCTATTTAATGTAACTTATTAATAAATAATAACAATGCATTAGTATAAATATTACGAAAATTAAAACTGCTGTATAATTTTTTTTTATGAAAAGAAACGGCTTTTTCTTAAAATAAATTCTAAAACATTATCAAGTGAACCGGGAACTCTCGCAAGAAAAAAAATTAATTTCTTTCCTTTAAGTTCATAAATTTAATTGCTAGTAAATGTTAGAAAGGTTCACAGAAAATTATTTTTAAAAACTGATTCATTTAAATAAAAAAGTTCTTGAATTACCATTTATATTACAAATTTCTGAACAAAGAAAAGAGAGCTCTGAGACGATATATTTTAGAGCGTGGGAGTCCATTATTAAGTCCATTATTCCCAGATGTGAATTAAATCGCTTTAAATGTTTCAAAGATATAAAATTCAAGAGCCACAGATGGTGCAGAAATTTAAATAGCTCGCTAGAAATCAAAATGTACGCTTAGATAGGAAAAAAAATTAAACTAAAATACTCTAGAACAACATTTGAGCTGAGCAGAAAATGCAATTAAATTAATGCGTTTATGTTTATTTTCCTAAAATTAAGTTTAATTAGATTAAAATGTAATATTTTTTCAGGCTTTTATGAAGTAGTGTTTAATAATAAAGACGCTTTTCCCTTTCTAAATCATTGCTTAATTTAAGAAACCATATTGCGTCCTCAAGGTTTTGTGTTTTACGAAATAAATTAAATATAATTACATATCTGTGTATTTAGCATTTCAGATGATTCAAATGCGAAGGACATAGTGTTATGTAATGAAAAGGTATTTTATTTCTTACGCTTTTTTATATCAACTAGCCGCTTAAGCGGCCAGTAACCTAAAATACTTTAAAAGCATATGTCAAAAATGAAATGCCATAAATCACACGACAAGAATTCAAGGAAATCAGCTAGCAGATGAACTGGCAAAGATACGTTGGAGAGAAACAAAAACCTTTGCCACTGCCATAACTTTTGTCTCAAAAGTTCGTCAAGAGATTGGCTAAAGCAAAACAGCAAGAAGAATGGAAACCTGCACCACAGGGCCGTTACGCCTATCTGTTCTTTCCAAGGTCAGCCAAAAAAATGTACCGCCATTGCTCAGCTATCATTCTATATTACAGGCCATGGTCCACTTCCAGTCTATTTTCATAAAAATTGCATAAGTGATACGGAGCAATGTATCTGCCATAGTTCGGGAGCTCTATAACATTACCCGATGAGTTGTCCACTTACATCCAGCCAACATCTTAGACCTTCCTGTTAATATATAAACATAATATAAACGACATATTTCTCTACCACGTACCAGTGGTACATCACAAAAAAAGGCACTCATTGCAATGATCAAAGTAATCCTAGACATCCTGACAGCACAATCTGTATGCTTTTACATAATTCCTCCTTACGCATTGCACAGTGCATTCCTATAGTAATAAGTAGTGTTTTTATGTCATATCTATTATTGCATCCTTGGTCAAATCAAAGTGGAAGATGACGGCAAAGTACTATGGGTATTCTATCTACATTTTTAACTTCCGCTATGTTCACTGAACAAATTTAAACCCCATGCTAAAACTGACGAAATAACTGATCGGCTCTCCGCTCAGTATATGCAACCATAAGGCTGAGAGCATAAGGACTAACTGCATTCAACTGGAAATTTGGTTAACTTCGTCAATGGGCTCACTGGTCCTTTGTTAAACATGTAGAGTAATATAATAATAGATTAAAGGAAAGCATATACAAGATATACAGATGGAATGAAGACTTGATATAATTTCGTTCTTCAACATTTAAACTCTTAGCACAGTAAATGATGATAGATGTTATTAAAATACGTTACTAAATAAATACAAAAATAAAAACTACAGAAAATTTCATATTATCCGTACAGCATTGTATTCATAAGTTTCATTTCTTACATGTCCTAATATCTTTATGACAAAAATAAAATACCTTTATAGCCCAATTTCTCAACTTCCATATCTAACAACGGTGCATTTGTTTTAAATTTGGAAGCGCAAAAATGGAGAGCATACTCCCATAGAAACATATTAGTGTCCATTACTATAATTAGACATAGAAGAGAATAAAAAGAAGCATAAATTAGTAATAACGTATTTAGCGCTGTGGGCAGCTTTTGCTTAATACTATTTGCGAATTATGCTTCTCTAAAAGATAAAATGTTACTTTGTGCATTTTCTCCTCTTTTTACTCACATCTTATGATGTTTTGCATCAGTTAATGTAACTCATTATTTTTATGCATTATCCTACTAATATTTCCATCTTTTCTGAACATTCAATGAACATTAATTTTTTCTCAGAGCATAAACATTTATTTTATTTCTCTCCGAGGGGATTTTATTCCACTATATCATCCAAAATACTTTATTTTCTTCCTAATTGATTTACGTTCTTACTCTTTTGTAATTACTACAGCGTCTGACTAGTAAGTAGAAAGCTTACTCTCTTTAAGATACATCCTATCGTCTACAAAGCATTATTTTTACTTCGATTACCTGTGATCCTCCACTTTCTTAGTATATGCGATATCAATAATACCCTAATAAAAATATCTGCCTAAACTGCTAATCTAAATAAATGTATCCATATGATGAAAATAGAAAGTAAAAAGAAAGAACAAAAAAAGGGGAGTACTTAAGTTTAATAAATAAAATGTGCTACTTCGTAAATGCATGCAATCTTGTAATTAATTATTCTTTGCGATATCATATACATTAATGTGGTCTGTTATACTTTGTGGTATATCGCAATTTATGGTGTTATACTTTGAGACATCTATATTTTTGCTATTTTTTTATCATTAGCCATTTTATATGTTTGCTTTAATAAATGTTCCCGAATACAGAAAATAGGCATTATTATTTATGTAAGCATTTATTTTAAATAATCATCACTGCTTCTGAAGACAAACTCGGGACCCATTGGTAGCCACTGCATTAGTAACAGGAACCACTAAGAGGTACTTTCTGATACTACGAGAATGCCAGTCTTTTTTCCTTTTAGACGTAGAAGAAGAATTAAGTATGCATTCTTTTTAGAGTATGAGTGTACTTACTTCGCTTCGATTCATTCTGGTGCTTAAAACATTTATATACCAATGTAAGTCAAAGCAGAGCGTGCATCGCCCACGACTCGCGAGAGACGCAGATTTTCTTTCAGTAGGCTCAACAGTCCGGAACTAAGAAATAGACTCATGCGTCATCTTTCTTTTCTTTCGCATTATTTTGAGAGGTAGCCCCTGAAGGAAGACACAAATAATTCCGCGATTTACTGCCCGGCGTAGCACTGCATTTTCCATTACTGGAGAAAATTGTAGTGGATCTTTTCTTTTTTGTTTTCCCGTTTCTCTTGTTTACCAATACATCTTTCATTCCCTTTTGTTACGTCGTCATCTTTGGTGGCTTCTTCTTTTCTGTTTATTTCAGAAAATTGTGCCGTGTTTATCTGGGTACATACGAAATTCAGTTTATTGATGAGTGTAAAAGTATTCCGTTAAATGTAAATATTATTATTGAATTTCGTTGCATATTTATTGCTTAAATAAGCAAAACCACTTAAGAATTCTCATTTGCAATGCAAATAAGGTAAACAGTGAAGTATTAAAATGCTTTTATTCCGGCTATTTCTTTCATAAAAGATAAGAAAGGGTATTTATTTATTTGGCTCCAAAGTGGAAAATACTGTGTGCTAAATTTTCATTCAATTTAAAGTACTATTTAAATGTGCTTAAACTTTTTCTTTAATAATGCATAACTTTTTTTAAGTGAAATATAATGAAGAGAATAAAAATTTTGGAGAATTTCGTAAGGTTAGAATCCAGAGTTTGCCTCATTTGCTTCAGAACATTTATGGAACATTTTATGGAATAACTCATAATTCTAGCCTATAACGTAAAAAATCAATGTTGAAAGGCTAGATAAAATTTATTCCTTTAAATTAACGAACTTTATTCACTGAGTATTTTATGAATTACATATAAATAGAAAAATGCCAACATATTTTAATAAATTATTAGTTGCTAAGCAAATAAGAAACAAAATTTTACGAAATGCTGGAAAAATCAATTCAATTATTGAATATTACCAATTATATTGTAGGGTCATTAAATTATTTTGATGACGTGAAAAATGAACAAGGCCCTCTCCGGGACTCGAACCTTGATCTCTTGAATACGCGTAAAGTATGCTACCGTTATACTACGAAGGAATGCAGAAAGGAGGGAGAAAAATACCTTATACACTACTACTTTTTAAAGTGTGACTGGGGAATCCAATCGCCAAATCGTAGTAGTGAAGAATCCACCACCTTATAGTTCGGGGGCCACTGTAGAGTCATTAGGTTATTTCGATACTGGAGAAGTGAAAAAAGAGCATTGCCCTCGTTGGGACTCAAACCTGGACCTCTCGAATATGCTCCGACTACGCTACCGTTATGCCACGAAAGTATGCAGAAAAGAGGGAGAAAATATCTTGCAATATGATCTTAATAATGCGAATGGTTTTATTTTCTTTACTTCAAATTTGAAAGGCTATATATAACACATATACCGTCTTAGTAGCGTAATTCGGTTTGTTCCATATTTATGTCAGTGCAAAGGGGTTTTCGAGGTCCATCTTTAAAATAAGTGGATAATATCGAATTTTGGTGTTAAGGTCCGCAATTGTATGTCCAGTCCGTGTATCAAATACTAGCTAGGAAGATAAACAAATTTTTCATATTTTGTTATATGTACGTAATATATCTAAATGGTTTCCGTTATATCAAATTTCAGGATTTTTTTTCTGATGAAACGAAATGAATAAAAATTGCATTATTTATTAACTTTCAGTTTTTGTGTAATCAGAACATATTATGCGTATTTATTAGAACATATTATGCGTATGAAAGTTCAAGACTTGTAACTATATGTCTTGCAATACAACATATCCACTCTTTCACCTCAATCATTTCCAGGTACTTCGTCAGTGGTTGTGGGGATTATACATGTATCTACATGCTATTTATGATATTATAAAAAATAATTTTCTCTTAAACATTTTAAGGATGTAGTCATGACTATGAAAAATAATTTACCTAATTCGAAAAAGTAACAACAATTTCCGTAAACGGGCTAATATCTATTCATTTACAGTTAATTTTGAGAGTCTTAAGCAAAATCAAAGCATGTTTACAGTCAAATTCGCTGAAACAACCTTGTATTTGGCGTACATTTACAAAAACACTCAATCGATTTCAAGGGCAGCTACAGGTCCCTCTTCATCAAATATTTAAAATGATATAAAGTAGAATTTCCTCGAAAATGCCGGTTTATAGCACAAATTACAATAGAAGAGAAACAAGCCAATGTGACAGTCAAATTCGCTGAAACAACCTTGTATTTGGCGTACATTTACAAAAACACTCAATCGATTTCGAGGGCAGCTACAGGTCCCTCCTCATCTATATTTACAGTGTTTAACTCGACTTTTGATCATTCATAATATTGTTCTAATCCTTTTAGTTTATCACATTTGTCAAACTACTTTTAAATTTTGTTTACAGTACAATTTGAACACGGATTGTGCAGCTGGGGGTTCGGGTCCCGGCGAACGGGCTGGTTGCATCGCTATTTTCATGGCTTTTCCCCATGCATAGCGTGAATACAAGCGAGTAGCCTTAGAAAGTCCTCCATGGGGCATCCCTCTCTTGCCGTGTAGTGCCTAACGGCAGAGCATGTATTAAATAAATAAAAGTAAAATGTGAAAGCTGTCAGATTTTACATTACGTCCAAAGGGGCGTTTTTTTAACGTTTTGTGTGTTACTTTTATTTATTAAATATCATGTTCTTCGTACTTAAACCATAAAATTCAATTCAACAGCAGTATCGTATAATAATTTTAAAATGAGCATATCTTTAGAATTTCCGATACACATTCGGATATGATTACTCCTGCGCTGGAGATAAACATGATTTTTTCTCCGTACCGTGTTGCGATTGCTCGCTTTTCGTTGAGTTTGTTAATCAAAAATTCTTTAAAGTTTTACAAAATATGAAATAGATAATAAAACAGATTCCAAATTCCAAATTTGGGCTTCAAGATGCCCATATTCGGGTGGAAACGTACGTTATTAAAAATTTGATGGCTTTAGGAACCATTAGTTTATCACAATGCGAGAAAACATACATACATTTACGCAGATTCTTTATTATTTACTTTCTTTAAATAAAATATAGAGCTCTAGTAGTTGGTGGCAACAAGTTGAAAAGCGAATCTACATTTATAGTGGAAGAAAGCAAAATGTCAAAACGCAATTAATAGACCTTCTGGGCTAACGCTCTTTTGGGTAATGAAAAATAGTAAAACTTAACAGAAAGTCATTTCCCAGTTACAGTATAATACCATCACATCACTTGACATAATCATCCAACAACTAGAGTTTTCTGTGTGAGTCCTGTCATCCCACTTGTAGAACTATTATAAAAAAATTCTGATAGATTTAAACATACTTTTGCTTGGATATGTTTCAAATTTCTCTCCAGAATTGTGCTGAAATTCAAGATGTTTGATAATCTGTTTTGTAAACCAACTCACAGACTTTTTTTATTTATTTATTATCTCATGATATAATCATCCAATAACTTGCGTGGCCAGTGGAAATCCTGTCATTACACTTGAACAGAAACAATTGGCAGAAATTCTGATAAAGTTTAACATACTTTTGCTTGCATGTGTTTCAAATTTCTCTACAGAACTAGACTAAAGTTCAGGATGTTTGGTAATATGTTTCGTAAACCAACCCACAGTTTCTTTACAGTCAAAATTTCGAGGTTTTTCTATCTTTATAATGCTCGCGTGATTGTGCATCAAACAATTTCAGAAGTAATATTTAAATTGAATCATTAATAACCACTTCAAATTAAGTGCCCTGTGCTTTCTAAGAAAGCATAAAATGAAATTTAATAATATTTCATGAGAATCAGACAAAAAACAGACACAAGGAATAATTGGTCAAAACACACATCTTAAATTTTATGTTAAAAGTCTTTTAATACTTTCCCGTAATAAAAAAAACCAAATAATTGCAATTGCCATTTTAATTTAAAAAAATATGAAAGCATTTAGGTTTTAAAGTAGCACTAGAAGGTTTGTTAAGGTTTTTTAATGCTCTCGTCGACTTCGAAACTTACCAATCTCTTATCGGATTCATTCCTGTTAACGCAACAGTTTTTTTATCCTTTTAACTTTTTATTAAAGATCGCTTTCTTTGTACTAATGCCACAAAAAATTCCGCAATAAAATCATAAAATGCTTGACAGCAGCATATTTTTAACAATGCCAATAGAGCAATAAGTGTTGCCATATACTCCTATTCTTAAGATTTTTCTCAGTTTCTTACATTAATGCTCAGTTTCTTTATTAAGATGACTTACATAACTATTTTTTTCTATTATTAGTAACGTTTTGTCTTTAAATTTCTTCGTGCTTATGCCACAGAAAATTTAATAACAAAACCAGAAAATATTTAAAAATAGAATATCTGCAGAATTCCTGAGTATACCACAAGGTATAAAGTGTTGCCATACATTATTTTACATTCGATATAAGATTTTTTTAAAAACAATACATGGTGATAATATTTGGTTGACAATGTCCTTTTACTGTGCAGCCATAATTTTACATTGCTATAGCACTTGGTGGCAATAAATTTTTATTTGAAAAGAGATACTGACAGGATGAATACTAATAGCACCACTGTTGCTAAAACTCTGAATAAAGTTGCTTGGCCTATATCAGTAATTAATAATCTAATAATAAATATTTATCGAAGAATGTTCATACATGACACACAGATTTGACAATTTTTTTCAAAACTCTACCGATAAGTTACTTGAACTCCATAGCAGTTTTATCCGATAAGTAAATACCATTATAATAAGCAATTATGAAACAAGAAATCTAAGATGACGCAAATTAAAGCTTATTTCAAACTTGAGAGCGTGCACTTCATTGCATCTATCTTAAATGTCATGACAATAATCATCTGATATCACACGCAATTTAGCCAATCATAAAAATAAATGACACAAGAGGAAAAAAAATATATATATTGAATTGCGAGAGCTAAACTGCACAATGCTCAGATCAATAACTGAATCGCAGAACATTAGTATCTGAAACCGTGCTTTGTGTGTGCCAAATCAGCTTGGAACCTTGCCACAAGGTGGGGCACTGAGAAAGTCTATCATGAACCCACGCTTACTAAAGGGTTGTGGATGCAAACTGACAGTGATTAATGCTTAATTACTGGCGCACAGATCCCTAGATTACACCGAAACGAAAGAACGTTTCTCTAATCCTCAAATACCTTCCATCTCTATCATAAAAGGTAAAAGTTAAAAAAAAAGAGCAGGGAAAAAAGTCTTAGTTTGTGATATTTTCGGAAATATATTTTTTTTTCCTCAAAATATATTTCAAGTGAATATAATTGGTTGAGTTTTAATTACGTTTATAATCTACTTATTTAAGCAATATTAGATAAAATACATGGTTAGAATGTATGTGGAACGTTTATATTTATCAAGTTTATTTTAACCATTTTTTCGTATGCCTCCGTGGCGTAATTGGAAACACATTCGATACATACAGGGTTTGAGTCCCGACAAAAGCATTGCGCATTTTCACGTCTCCAGCATAAAAAAATTCTAAGGACTCTAGAGTGGGGCCGGAACAAAAAGGTTGTGGTCAGTTATTCGTCAGCGTCAGATCTGGATTTGTAAAACCTTAGTGGTTTCAGCATAATAAATAAATTTTATTCCACATCCTACGACACAAAAAAGTTTTATAGTAAAAATGCTACATTAAAATTGTCTTCATAAAAAAAATAATGACTGTATAAGTTGCTTCCGAGCTAAAAGGTGTTGGATGATGATTCGTTACCATCAGGACTTGGCGACTGGGTTCCCTTACTTCCAGGCAACTTTAAAAGAGGAGTATACAACGTATTTTCTCACTCCTTCCAGCATCCATTTGTGGTGTAACGATAGCACACTTAGCACATATTCCAGAAATCCAGATTCAAGTTCCGGAGAGGGCATTGCACAATTTTCATGTCTCCTGTTTCAAAATAATCTAATCTAATGCAAAGTAATCTAATGACTCATCTAATATAAGTTGATTTATTAAAATATCTAAATTTTATTCATTACCTAGGCTGGGAACTGCCTAGTCCGTCTGACGACAGAAACTAAACAAGTCTACTTTAGCTGGCACATAAATTATTAAAGAAACATAAACAATTTATGTAATGATGCTGTTATTTATATCCCCACTAATCAACTAATAAAAGTAAATTAAATGTATATATATATATATATATAAATTTAGAGCATTGAAGAAATGGAGTGATATGATCTTCACGAGAAATTTACACATGGCAGATAAACAATACTATGTATATGCCATTGTCGGATTATGAGGCCGGCTACATGGGCAATTGAAACGAGAATCTTAAGTTTATTAGAGTGCAGCAGTATTTGATGAAGTTTAAAATACAGGGTTATTCATAAATCCGGCGAACATTGAGTCTATGGAATTTTATAGATTCATAACAAATAAAATATGGAACCTATACCAAAATTTATTACATTGAAATCTGCTCTCCTTTGCTAATATTTATGTTTACAGTTCATGATGTTAAAAAAATTCCCTTAAATTACATGTTTCCTGATTGTGAGTTATATACAGGTACAGGTTAAAGCAAGGCCGGCACCTATGCATTCCCTAGCCATATATTAGATACTGCCGGGCCTTGCTAACTGTTAAGCTTCTCGCCTCTCAGTTTTGAGAGAGAGAGCCGGAGTAATCTCTCTCTCTCATAGTTCATTATGTTTTGACGACCTTTATAAATGTCAAGAGAACTATACTGGGAATTTTGGCTTGAAATTTTTAATTGATTTTGCTTTTAATCTGTGTTGGGTTTGCTGCGAAAATCACAAGGTGGATTATTATCGGCCAGGAGGGTTGCAGCCCACCCGCATAATTACA
>KK117429.1:610728-652934 GCA_000611955.2 Stegodyphus mimosarum | reverse complement strand
GGTAATAAGAAATGAAATTTAAATTTATTTGTATACAAACATAAGCACTTTTAGAGGGTCAAAGAAAAATTTAATAAATGAAAAAAAGAAACTAGGTTGTCGTTTTAAATCTCAAAGTTTATTTGGAAACTTGAAAAGTATTTTAATTTAAGAGTGTTTATTATTTATTTCAATATATTTTAGTTATTTGAAATGAATGTCAGTCTGAAACTTAAAGCTATTAAAACGTTAAAATTCCAAAGTATAACGGACTGATAGTTCTTGCATATCAGGTAGAAGATATAAGAATTTGACTTCGTTTACTTAGCGTTTTATTATTAATATTATTTATGTATGTTTCGATAAATGTTTAGTAAAGGAATCTGAAAATACAGCTAAAAATTGTTTTATCTTAATATTTGGTTCCATTTTGTTTTAAAAAAAATCTCGCTCATCAGTTGTTTTTAGATAGAACCTTCGGCCCGCATGCAGCTTGAGTTCCAGACTATTGCTGTAGAGCAAGATCAGTAGAAGACATATGCTCATTCAAAATCAAACCTTTCTCGCTTCGGCACTTGGAAGTTAGAACTTCAAATGAAAGTATTAAATAGACAGGATTAGTTCTGCCTCAGCAGCACTTTCCTGTTCCCTGAACGAGTAGTTCCCCATGGGCATGGTGATGAAAATGCATAAAGAAATTCCTGCAGCAAGAGAATATGACGAAGAGAATAGAAACGAGGATACATTTACCTCCGAAGGGTTGAGAAACAACGAAAGAAAACTGGAAGCTGGGTGCGTAAGTGGCGCTACCTGATAATTTGGAGATATAAGACAATCGTCTTGGCGAATCCATCGAATGCGAAAAATCAATTTCTTTCCGTAGCTTCGATGATTTTCAAAAGTTCCAGTAAAAAATATAATTTTCGCAGAGGTGTATCTGACGGTTTGAATTTTTTAACAAAATGTCCAAAATTTAGTGTCCAAAATCTAGACAAGAAGACTGTGAAGCTTTTCATGTTTCAGAAGACTATTGAGAAAGCTGTAGTTGTAGTTGGTGGAACAGTACTACAACTGTAGTTGGTGGAGCAGTACTAATTGTAGTTGGCAGAGCAGAAATGTTCGAGTAACTAGGGTTAATCATTTTGCAGGATTTAGGTAAGCTGTATTGTCATTTCAGAAAAAGTGGACAGTCGTTAGAGATAGCAGTGTAGTCCGAAAGGCAAAGCTGGTTTTTCATTCATCTCTTTTCGGCACTTGAGACACTGATAGATCTTATATATCTATTCAGTGACTTCTTTTTACTCACAGAAATAATAGAGAGAATTATTTTCATAAAACAAGAACTCATTGTTTTTTAAAACTGAAAAGTCAAAGAACGTGGACGTCACCATGCCGGTTGACCTTGGTCGAGAAGAGAAAACTCTGCAGTGTAGTAATCGTGATATACGGCACGTGGACTATTATTTGTCTATGGTAAGGTTTATCTTTGGTAAAGAATGCTTTCCTGGAGGGAAATAGGCTTTTACTGATGCTACACAAGGAAAAAACTGCGAAACAATATGTACGTAACCAGTTTATCCGAATTCGAACCAAGATCAGGCAATCAGCATCTGAAATCACAACCAAGTGGGCCAGCTGTTCAGTCGATGGTAAAAAATGGGGAGCTGACATACTGCTGGAATGAAGTTCTGATGCCTGAGAATAAACATACGGCCACAAACGGTTAATACACTATCTTTCATTAGATACTAGTTAACAATACGCCAAAGGGGAGCTAGGATCATCTTAAAGAGATACATTATTTGAACGAATATTTAATATGATCATTTTATTTAAAATGTAAACAATCTTTAGCCATTACCCATTTGAGTTTCTCTACATTTACATTCTTACTCTTAAATATAATAGGGTTTGCTAACAATAAATTATTTTTATAAAATTCAGATGTTTTCAGGCATTAATTGTCATTTCGTTTTATTTATTTATTTACTTATTTTTAAAATTTTCTCAGTTTAGAATATGTGTCGATTACTCCGGTTAATTTCAGTTATGCAAAAGCAATTTAAATTGATATCAGGAATACGGATAAAAATGAGTTATATAATTACAAGCGCTTTCTTAAGTTATTACGAAATACAAAACATGGACATGCCGTTATGTCTAAATATATCATACTTTATTTATCTTTTTCTACAAATTACATGCTGTCTTCATTTACGCAAGGAATGCTGAATGTAAATATACATTTCTTTAATGCAGATCATTTACGCATTGCCTTTTTATTCTTTCATACATAGCTGCTGGAGAAGTGTGCCGTTTACAATTGAGGAAATCGTGATTAACCTTAAAAGAAGCCCAATGTAAATTAAAAGATACAATATAATAATAAATAAATCATACATATGCTCGACTGGAAATTTTTTAAGGTGTTCTTCCCGTCTTCTTAGCATGCCGTCGTGGTGTAATGGTCAGCACACTAGGCATGTATTTATGTATTTTAGAGGTCTCAAGTTCGAGTCCCGCGAGTTCATTACACATTTCTTCAGTTTCCTGTTTTCAAAATAAACATAATGTCTCTGCAGTGGCACCTGAACTAAAAAAGGTGGTGGATAATGATTCTTCACCACCAGAATTTGGAGATTCTGTCCCCTAATCCCCAGGCGCCCTTTAAAAGTGGGAGTATATAAGGTATTTCTCCTGTCTTCTTAGCATGCCTTCGTGGTGTAATGGTCAACACACTCGGCGCGTATTTGACAGGTCCGAGGTCCGAGACCCGGCAAGGGCATTGCACATTTCTTCAGTTTCCTGCTTTCAAAATAAACCTAATGTCTCTACAATTTCTTTTCTAATAAATTAAAAAAGTAGGGAACTATTGCGGAAATAATATAACCTTATTTCCTAATAGCTTAAATGCACTGTGCAAAAAAAAATCTCCAAATACGAAAGATCTGCGCATCTTTTTTTTGCAAGTGAGACAATGAGAAAATTAATACAGCGGTCAAATAATCGAAACTATCATAATAAAAATACAGAAAAAGATCTATATAATGAATGAAAACGTAAAGAAATATGAAAGTAGCAAGATCGAAATTCAAACGAAAAGAATGAAATGAAAATTTCTAGTACTGGTACGTTAATCGATGGAAAAATTCATTTTTCCGTTGCAAAGCTGGGATTAAATTGGATAAAAAAATATACCAAGAATAATTACAGAAAAGCTCGGATTTTCCTACTTTCTTTAATAGTTTTTAATCTTTAAACACTTTTTCTGAGTACAGTTTTCGTAGGAAAGAACGAAGAATTCCATTTTAACTTCCAAGTTAATTCCATAACCCCTAAGTATAACAAAAATAAAATAAGTAACGTTTTAAATAATTTAAAGAATATGTTTTGATGGAAAGTTTAAGTTAAAAAATAAAAAATGGAATAAAACTATTTTCTTTGAATAAAATTAATTACAAAAAGAAGAACTAAATCTAAATTACTTAATAACTAACTAAAAGTAATGGATTATTTCACAGGAATTACTTATTTACATATTATCATCTAGTAGTGCATTTTTAAACTCGCATACAAAAATGCAAATAATTTCGAAGTTCATGGACAAAAAAGAAAAAAATGGAATTTTTAAAGCTCTCTTATCTTTTGAGTAAAATATATTTTCCATTATGTCAGAATGTGATTAAATGGTATATTAATTTAAGTTGAACCATTTGTTGCTTCATTAATAATCAGCACCTTTCGTAAAGCCAAAAAACATTAATATTAAATAAAACGTGCGTATTAAAGGGTATATCTATTTACGGCGCTGCCACGTTATATCTTATAACATACACATTATGCAAATTAGAATGTTGGAATTATGTTACTAACAACATAGATAACGATATCTTACCAAGCAACAACAGCACATCTCCTTGCTTAGGGCTTCGTTTCGGTCACTCTCACAAAGTGAACTCAATACAGTTCACATGACTAAATAGAACGTAATGAAATTTATTGAGTTCACACATGAACTCAGTTAACATGAAAACGGCTAACGACTTTGAAAAGCTAACGACTATGAAACACAGCTAATGACTGTGAAACTCAAGGATTTCCAACATTTTTCTTGCTCGCCCCAATTTAGCCCCCCCCCCAAAAAAAACAACTATACGCGTACGTATAAGAAGCAATGTTTTTTATCCAAGATTTCTATAGTGAGTTTTCAGTGAATTAGCATGAATTAAAAATGCCTTATAGATTCATATAAAGGGCTGATTAGATTTGGGATAAAATTACACAACCGAAAGTGGCAGCTTACTCGAAACCCATATAGGCCCATATTATACTAGCGGAAATGTGAACGCACGCCATCCTGCATATATAAAGTCATGCAAAACGTATTGGGGAAAAATCCCTCAAGCATTTATTGATAAAAATTAGCCATTAATCCAAAACTAAATATTTGTCATTACTTTGTCTGTCTAAATACCATGCTAAACCTTTTACGAGGAATAATAGTAAATAACACTAATGAGTAAATGAAATATTTTGAATGTCCGGTTTTTAAATGCGAAATTAAGGGAAACATATTGGAACATTGCAAGGAACAAATATAATAAAAAAGCCAATTCTAGCAGGCTTTTCTTGCAAAACAACTGGGAAATGATTTCTAAACCTAGAAAATTGAGATTCAGGTAATATTTTCTTAACAGGGATCGAAGCAATAGAGATTTCATTTGATGTAAATAAACCTATAATTTTCATTGGAATCGGGAAAAATCTGAGAAGAAAGTAGTGGGATTGTCAAATTTAAAGTGAAATCTACTGTTCAAAACAACTGTACAAATTTAATTACAATCTACTCTACAAATTTAATTACGAGATAGTGTAAACAAAGTTTATTTATTTGGAAACAAACCACGAACTAGACATTTAGGAAGAACCACTGAAGGCGAAGAAAAGTGGATCGTTAAAAATATGATTTATAATTCTAAAATCAGTTAAGTTAGATTAATTTAAATGCCCAACAAGTATTTAGAAAATCTACCAATGCAGAAACTGTTAGAAATTTATTGAGAAAATATAACTTTTAAGGCTGAAAAGCTACAAAAATCCATATTTCAGTAAATCGAATCGAAAGGCATTATATTTCGCACTATAATTCGCTAAGACTTATAATTAAAAAACCCCTCAATTTTTGTAATTCGGCCATATTTGTAGAGTAAAGTAAAATTAATACTTTTGGAGTGGTTAAAAAGCCAATTAAAAGTTAAAACCAAACACTGAACTTCAAGTGAGGAATCTCATTCCTAGAGCAAAACGTAGTGGAGGTACCTATGGTATGAGTGCTTGCAGTATTTAAATTCTACATCTTATTGGTGGTAAAATTGAAAGTTTTCGTATTTGAATACTTGAAAAAAAAATTGAAATACAGCACCTAAAAAACGGGCATATTGTCGCATTAAAACTTAATCAAGACAATGATCCGAAGCAAATTATTGCTCATATTTGTAAACTGTGGACTATATATATATATATATATACGTCTCTCCCCGGAATCAAAACGCGTGTTTGGGTCAGACCTTCATTAGCATTGAGCATATTTGGGATCATCTGCGAGAAAAAAATAATGAAAATAAAATTTCCAACAGAAGTGCACTTAGAGGAAAACTTACCCCAACATGGAGAAGAAGAAAGGAAGCAAATCTGAATCAAAATTTTATGAAATTCATGCACTGAATGTTCAGTGAAGTCATGAAAGGGAAAGGTGGCCTAATATATTATCAGAACTACTTAGGGGACTCAGTCACCAAATCTTGGTGGTGAAGCATCATCATCCACCATCTTTTAGTTCGGGCGCCACTGTAGACTCATTAGGATATTTTGAAACAGAAGACATAAAAATGAGCCATGCCCTCGCCGAGAGTCGAATCTTCACCTCTCGAATGCGCGCTCAGTTTGCTACTGTTACACCACGAAGGCATGCAGAGAGGAGGAAGAAAATGTTTTTACTCGCATTCGACATAATCTCTCTACATATAAGGCTATATATTTTATTTCGGATTGTACCTAAATCATTAGTTTGCTGGCAAAAATCTTTCAACGACAGATCATTTGCCATTTAAAATATCGAAGTAATACAAACATTTTTCCTTAAAATCCGACTCAGGCGAGTTTAATGCATAATAAAGAAGAAAAGAAACAATCTGAGCAATTTGATAAATGAAGGTTTAATTGCATTTACAAGATAATATTTTAAAATGTGATTTGAATTGCTGCTTCGAATGATGTATGCAGCGTGAACGTTTAAGCATGCTTCAAACAGTGAACACTCTGATTAACGGTGGCATTGCCTTTAGTACGTTGTCAGACAGGTGTTCTTATACTGAGGAAATTTATGTAGAAAACATTACGCCAATCACTTGACTTTAATATTGATATATATTTCTAATTTGTACTGCATGCTAATATTTTATTGTTCGTACAACTGACACAATTTTAAAATGCAGGTACGAATTCTTACTACTAGTTTGGTACATTTCTTGCTTGTTTGCTTCATCGATTCTGGGGAAAGACATAAGATCTGATTGCTCAACACTTTGACTATGGGTGACGACAAATTGATCAGGCAGCTTCATCCGTATTCCGGCGACTGTTCTTTAAGTACTTACGAGGTAAAGAGGTATTTAAAAATTTATTTTTGAAAGAAAGAAACGGAAATGATTGTTGCCGACAGGTAGATCCATTTCTTTCGCGAAACTGAATTGTCCTTTCTTTGGTATCATCTTTTCCTTCTTCCTAAACAACCAATTCTTGTAAAATACGATCAGTATTATCTACATCCAATTTATCATCTCTGCATTTATCTTTATTCGAATCAGAAGGCGAAGATGATAATTTTGTTTATAATAATCTTTCTGAAAAATCACAGTTCCTCATCGTTACTATTCGAAATTTTGCAGGCTTTGCAACAGGTTTTTCTTCACTGCTGTATGTTCTAATTAAAAATTACTCTTTCTTTTTTCGTTTAGACATTGCAAAAATTTGGAGCAACACTTTTAACACGAAAACAATTTCAACCACTTTTCACTAGTTGATGGTGACCATTTCAATTATTTCTCACTAGTTGATAGTGACCATTTAAACTATTTCGCTCTAACCATTTCTCAGAAAGTGACCGTTTCAACCATTTCGCACTAGTTGATAGTGACCATTTCAACTATTTCTCACTAGTTGATAGCGACCATTTCAACTATTTTTCACTAGCTGTTAGTGACCATTTCAACCATTTCTCACTAGTTGATAGTGACCCTTTCAACCATTTGTCTTAGATACTTCACTCTTGAGGAAAAATTTTAAACTGAATTCATATTCCAATATGTTTCGTGCAAGGTGTTAAACGTTTTAACTGCTACGATCGGAAACAACTGACGCAACGCTCTTGACATTACAGATTCGCGTATTAGTCAACGTGTTAAGAGAAGAGATGTCTTCCTGGAGGATTTTCCGAAGGAAAATATGTAGTATTTATATGAAACACGGGCAATTCAAATGAGATCATTTCTGGCAAATGGATATAGCTGTATATTTGCCAGAATTTAAATGCTGGTAGAATTCACTCGGCCATTAGAAAGCATTTATAATCGCTTGAAACAATACACTTTTTCGCGATAACAGGATTTATCTTATGCTGTTTATTTCCATTAAAAGTATAATTCTCTGACTCAGAAAGAAAAACAAAATCTTTCATTGTTTATCAAGTCAAAAGAATGTAAAATAGAGTAAATATTCAGTTGTGTGTTATATTTTAGTATTTCTAAAATATTTTTGCGGAGGCATTTAAAAAAATCGTGAAAGTATTTTTTCCGAAATCGGTTTGTCAAGTTTCATAATTGTAAAATTTTTAAAATTTTCTTCCTACTACAGTAGCTAGAGTCTTACAAACATACAGTAGTTATTCCTTGTATTTTAAGGAGGATAATATAAAAGGCGATGACGCATGTTTTCTAAAAAGAAAACATGCGTCATCCCTTCCACTGTCCTTTATTTATAAAAAGAACTATGATCAATCAATAATATATTAACCTTTTTGTTTGGTAAGTTTTTACTTTTTTTAATAAGCTTCGTAATTCTCATTCACGAAAGAACCTAGCTTTACCAGCAAAAAGCTGAAAAAGGTGCTGATATACGGCGTCATCTCAATTGAATGTTACATCACGAAAGAAATTTTGAAGAGATCGAAACAAGCGAAAGTCTGAAGGCACAACATTAGATGAGTATGATACAATGGAAACTCTTTTCATCTAAATTGCAATAATTTTTGTCAGTGATCAAACTTGTGTGTAGTCTACTTTTCAAGCTCCTACTAACAAACCAACAAATCAGTTGAATATCTGCAGTCTCGAATGGATAGTTTCAACGACTTCATCTTCCAGGAGCTTACAGAGGTCATGAATCGTATAAGAACTGCATTCCATCCCAATGACGCGAGACCACACACACAAGTGTGATCACTTGAGAAAAATTATAAGAGTTTAGATGTGTTGTGATTGCCGATTTGGCAGCGCTGACGTAAATCTTTGATTTTGCATATTTTTGTGGCAACCCTGTTAACTCTGATCTGTAGAACTGTTACAAGAACCGACTGAGTCGGTAATAATGATTCTGAACTCTCGTTCTGAGAGTAATTCTAAAATAGCTAATGCTGTAAATAAACTTGTAAATAGTTTTAGTTCGTGCGCTGAGTTATTCACCCGGGGCAGTGTGTTGTGACTGCCGATTTGGCCGTTAGGCAGCGCTGAAGTAAATGTTTGATTTTGCATATTTTTATGGCAACCCTGTTGCACTCTGATCTGTAGAACTGTTACAAGGTTAGGTTATTCAGTTATGGCAAAGCACACGAGGGCTATCTGCCTAAGGGGAGGGATGCCTTCGTGGAGGACTTTCTAAGGGAAACTGGCTCGTATACACGTTACACACGGGGAAAACCACGAAAACGCCCATGCAGCCAGCCCGTTCGCGGGATTCGAACCTCAGACCGAACTACCAGTGTTCAGCGTCTTTACCGCTCGGCCGCTGGTGGGCCAGAACTGTTACAAGAACCGACTGAGTCGGTAATATTAGGGCCGTACATCAAAGAAATGAAGCACCATTTGCACTTCCAAGCAGGTTAGTCACAATTCTTACCAAGATTCAAAACACGGTTCAATAAAAGCCCTTCAGTACGTGAATAAATCAGCACAAGCAAGTAAAACTATTTACACGTTTATTTACAGCATTAGCTATTTTAGAATTACTCTCAGAATGAGAGTTCAGAATCATTATCACCGACTCAGTCGGTTCTTGTAACAGTTCTACAGATCAGAGTGCAACAGGGGTGCCACAAAAATATGCAAAATCAAACATTTACTTCAGCGCTGCCTAACGGCCAAATCGGCAGTCACAACAAGATGAAAGGCGTTGCTACGCATGTCATACTCGCCTTCACATATTCACTTGTTTCGGCCCTTTTCAAAATTTCTTTCATGGTTTAACATCCAATTCACATGTGGCCGTAAATCTTGTTCAACGTTTCGCAGATAAAGCTAGGTTCTTTTGTGAATGAAAAATTACGAAGCTCATTAGAAGAGCAAAAGGTCATCGAACAAAATGGACTGATCATTGTTATTTATATAAATAAAGGACCTCTGGAGAACAGAAAAAAAGTGCATCATGACTTTTCAGACACCCAGATGTACTAAAATGTAGACCTACATCCTTCAACTTGTAGAGACATTAGGTTATTTCGTAGCAAGAGACATGAAAAATTAGCTGCGCCTTCGCCGGGAATCGAACCACGGAAATCTGAAATACCGGCTCAGTGTGCTGACCATTACACCACGAAGGCATGCGAAGAAAGAGGGAGAAATACCTTATATACTCCCCTTTTTAAAGGGCGACTAGGGTTTTAGGGGACCTAGTCGCCAAATCCTGGGTGTGGAGAGTCATCATCCACAACCCTTTTAGTTCGGGCGCCAGTGTAGAGATTACACCACGAAGGCACGCTAAGAATGTGGGAGAAATACCTTATATACTCCCCTTTTTAAAGGGCGACTAGGGTTTTAGGGGACCTAGTCGCCAAATCCTGGGTGTGGAGAGTCATCATCCACAACCCTTTTAGTTCGGGCGCCAGTGTAGAGACATTAGGTTATTTCGTAGCAAGAGACATGAAAAATTAGCTGCGCCTTCGCCGGGAATCGAACCACGGACATCTGAAATACCAGCTCAGTGTGCTGACCATTACACCACGAAGGCATGCGAAGAAAGAGGGAGAAATACCTTATAAACTTATATATGATGTTCGGGATTAGCACTTTTATTTTCAATGAAATTTATCTATACGACACTTTTCTAGTGCATTTTTAATTGCTGAATTAGCAAGCAAACTCTGAGATCGAGTCACAGACGCAAATTTACTTTATTAATAATTTAAAATTTTGAATTAATTCCAATTCCTTACTTAAGACATACTTGTCTTTATAAAACACTTTTGAATATCTCAGGAAAATAATGCAATATTATATTTACAGTATAAATAGTCTAAGCTTCTATAATTCACTTTCTATGAAGCGCATGTTATATTAGACTTTTTTAAAACATATAATCCCTTAGTATCGAATAAAATCATAAATATATGAAATACCCCTTGAGTAGCATAATATTGTTATTCTGAAAATTTCTTCTCACCTTTCGCTGAAACACGGAAAGGTGCATTGAACAACGCGTTAAAGGCAAAGAAAATAATCCCATAAGGCAATTTATCGATTGCATCCAGACTTTGATCCCAAATATTGGCACAATTCCGTAAGACAAAAGCAGAAAATCCATAATCTTTCTCAAGTTAAGACGGAAGAATGGATCATGGTTTTATTTCATTTTTCCGCCCCATTACGGTCGATATGGGATTCACTTTATATATACCTGGCAGTTAGTCTCCTGTTATCGAGAGTAAACAGTCCACCTGTATGGTGAGGAATCCCAGAAAATATTCTGTATTGAATTCCGTTAAACGGTATCTTATTCCCCACTTTCTTTTTTTTATCTTCAATATTCGTCGTGCGTGGCACCTTTTGGGTGAAATTTCAACACACGAGTGAATATTTTTGTTTTGAATGTAAGCATACTTTTTGGGTTGCTGTGAAGGTCAAATGAAACGTTTATAAAAGATATAAATATCTGAATGAAGTTTTGCAACATCCAAAAAGAAGGAAGGAAAATAAGGGATATAAGGGATACATAAATTCTGACATTTCAAGAAATCTTTGCCAATAGTTTTCTGAAACTTGGCAATAAAATTGATAATGATGTTTTCAGCGTAATAAATAAATTCTAGTCCACCTCCTAGAACCAAAGTTTTTATAATAGACATGCTACATTAAAATTGTTTTCATGCAAAAAAAATCCTCTAATTAATATGTGATAAATTTAAAAAATCATTAACCATAATTAATTTATAAATTTTTTCCCTCCTTCCTTTCCGCATGCCTTCGCGGTGTAATTAAAACCATACTCGACGCGTATTCGAAAGGTCCAGGCTCCGAGTCCTGGTGAGGGCATTGTAATTTTTCACGTCTTCTGCTTCAAAACAAAATTTTAAATACTTTACAAGTGGCGCCCAAACTAAAAAGTGGTGGACGATAATACGTCGCCACCAGGACTTAGCCATTGAGTCCCCTAATCCACAAGCGTCTTTTAAAAGAGGGAATATATAAGGTATTTTCACCTTGCTTTGTGCGTGCCTTCGTAGTTTTATTTGAAGTATACTCGATGCGAATTCCGAAAACCAGGGTTCGAGTCTCAGGAAGGGCGGTGAAGATTTTTCAAGTCTTCTGTTTCAGAAAAAGCCTAATGACTCTACAAATTGCTGTCAGTATGGAGGTCGTCATTGGAATGATCATACTCAGTTCAATTCATTTTTGTTATATGACAGCAGTCTAAAGACGTTTCGCTAATTTGCAAGTGGTTTAAAAATCTATTTTGGAATTAAATCGAATCTTTTATAAAAACACTTCCAAATTCATTCCTTATGTCTCTCGGTTCTTATATATATATTAAAACTGATATTAAACTCGTATGGTATGATGCATTATCTTGAGGCATTTTATTATTGTAGTGCCGATCATTTGGAGCCGTGATGAAATCCAGATGCTGTGACGTCATTTTCTCTACTACTACGAGCTGCGTAGGCGCCAAGCGAAAATGAGGGGAATTACCTTTTTTCTCTTTGGACATGATAGACGAATGGACGTGTTAGCAGAGACGCTGCTTCTGTTAAAAACTTTGACGAATCACTTTTTAATTCTCGTAAATGTTAAATATATGTAATAATCGTTTGTCTAATTAAAATGTCTTTCGTTAGCTAATTTGTTCATCGTTTTATGCCCACATTATTTTATCTGTGTTTGCTTGGGAAGTATCAAATATATATGGATAACTTCATGACTTCCAGAGGGAGAGTATTTCATGTAAAATAATATTAATCATGTCGATAAGCATCTATCTGTGTATTTAATCATACCATTTAAACACCATGATTACACATTTAATCATACAACTTAAAGCATAATTTACTACAGATTTAAACTCTTGCGGACGACTAGACCGTATAGGCAGTAAATGGGAAATTGTTTAAGAAGATGGGGTATTGTACGCGCGTTTCCATGCAAAATATTTTGTGTAACATTAATATATTCTCGTTCACTGCGCGTAAAGTGACGTTTATTTTCGTTTCCTTTTTCTTTTAATGTGGCGTTTCAACATTTTATTAAATTTTTTTCATTATTTTTAGTCCAAAGGGGCTTTGTCTCCCTGAAGGACTATTGTTTTCGTTTTGCGATTTTGCTTTGGAAGCGTTAAAAGTCTGAATCACTTTTGAAACTGCTGCCACCAAATCTTGCAACCCTGTATTATATTTAAAGAAATTAAATAATGAAGAATCTGATAAATGTATGTATATTTCTCCAAACGTGATAAAACAACGGTACCTAGAGCCATCCAATTTTGAATAACGTACGTTTCCACCCGAATATGCGCATCTGGAAGCCCAAATTTGGAATTTGGAATTTGTTTTATTATCTATTTCATATTTTGTAAAACTTTAACGAATTTTTGATGAACAAACTTAAACGATTTAAAAACGAGCAATGACAACACTCTACGGGAAAAAAAACCTTTTTATCTAAAGCGCGCGGAACTGTGTATCGAAAATTCTAAAGATATACTCATTTTAAAATTATTTTGCGATATTGCTGTTGGACTGAATTTTATGGTTTAAGTGCGAAGAACATGATATTTAATAAATAAAAGTAACACACAAAATGTTAAAAAACGCCCCCTTTGGACGTAATTTAAAATCTGAAAGCTTTCAGATTTTTTTTATGCAACGTTTTTTAAAGGAAAGTTGTATAGTCGAATGGAATGTTTGTAAAACAGAAATAGAAATTTGTCTTTCCCTTCCAAAGCGCTATAACGTCGATCTTATCTGAGACATGTGGTATTTTTCCTGGATTGTTTATTAGATTTTATTAAGAGTTTTACCTTCCTTCGTTTCTTTTTTCTTTTTTGCTAGGGAATATTTTTCGCCTATAGTATGTTAAATTATACAATAGATCCCGCATCAGAATGAAAGTAATGATAAAAGTCTACCTAATGTACTTCAAGAAGAGATGTCTTTTTACTCTATCAACTACCCAATAAATGAAAATGTAATAGATACTAAAAAATCGTAGACTTCAAAACTGAATCAAATGACAGAATAAATGAAGATGACGTTACAATTCAGAAAAAGCTTCAACAGATGAGATTTATGAAGGCTGATCATCTCTTGTGAAAGAATGCTTTCTTCATCGCTTTCCTACAATTGCAGTATTTAATTCTTTAGTTATAGCACATGAGATTTTTTATGTCACACAGTGAACTACAATAAAAGGAATTAAATAAGTTCCCTCTTAAAAGTAATATTAATTTTTAGTTTCGTTCGACTTACGAAATTAGGAAAATTGTACATAAATAAATTAAGTAATTTTCTAAAGAAAATTTAGTATGTATATAGTAGTTTTACTATATCCTATAAAATAATCACAGCTACAAAATCACACCATCCTTTACAGGGAAATCATCTGCAAAAGTCTCCGATTGCATAGTTATATCTACAAAGGATAAAGGCCTACTTATAACCATAAATTTCATTGTTGAAAGCTCTAATTGTAGGTTCTTTATATATATATATATATACATAAGCATACATATATATATATGTATGCTTATGTATATATATATATACAGTCTCCGATTGCATAGTTATATCTACAAAGTCTCCGATTGCATAGTTATATCTACAAAGGATAAAGGCCTACTTATAACCATAAATTTCATTGTTGAAAGCTCTAATTGTAGGTTCTTTATATATATATATATATACATCAAGCATACATATATATATATGTATGTATGCTTGATGTTTGATATAGGGCGCAGCCCAGGTCCCCCTAGTTGGAAAAGCCAGCCTTATGACCAATAATAGCAGGCCCCTCCTGCCAAAAACAAAGAGCCAACAAGCCGTCCGTGTTCCAAATTACCTGAAATCTAAAACTAAATCATTAGCATAAATTAAGTTTTCATTCTTTTCTAAAAAAAACTCCAGGAAACAGGCCCGAGCTCCAAGTATTTTAAAAAGTTAAAAAAAAACGAAAACATAATAAACCAAACAAGCAAGTACAAATCACGTTTTCAAACCATTAAACTCTTAAAAACTCACACTCACATAAACGAAGTTAGGAAAATCATAATCAAAAACGGTTAGCAAAAATAATAAAAAGACAATACATGACTAACTCACTCATACAACACATAAACCAAAAATAAATAAATAAATAAATAAATAAATGATCTTCAGTTCACTATGCCTATTTCAGTCTTATTTTCATTTGCTATTCTCATTATCTTTTCTGCATATATATTCAAATATCGACTTCTTTCTTTTATGTTTTGCTCATTTATAACACCAAATTTCTTCCTAACCCTTTCTGTTAATTTACACTCTTCCATAAAATGTGCTCCATTACCATATTTTCCACATATTAAACATTGTTAATTAACCTGGCAATTAAATCGTTCCAAATAGGCCAAGAATCTGCCATGTTTTGTTATGACCTGTATTGTATCTATATTATTTATAATATTCATTTTTCTTTTCATTTCTAAAATTTGCAATATATCTTAATATATATATATGTATGTATGTTTATATGTATGTTTCTTTATATATATATATAAAGAAACATAAAAATAGACTAAAAGCTAAAGACAAAATGTTTGAACCCGGCCTGCGATATAGCTGCAGGATTGAAGTAAAATAAACTTAAAGCATCTAAAGTTAACATCAAATTGGAATCAAAGCAAGGCAATTCCTCAACAATATTAATATATTTAGATATCTTTAGGTACTGTGTTAAGCCACGGATATGTTAAGACACGGTTGCAATTATTAATAGTAAGTTACTTTAAGTTTACTGTAGATACTTTAAGTTTATGCGTATATATATGTAAGATTTAACAAAATACAATAGCTGCTGTAAGAATAATTGGCGACCTCAAAATTAACATTATAAATTTGGTGCTTTCCTCCTAAATTCTTCTGTTCTTACAAATTCGAGTTCCTACTGTTATATAACGCTACTTGAAAACGGCATCTAAGACTAATATTGGCCAATCATAGCTTATCTCTATCGCATCTACGCAGAAAACCGCTGACGTACCTCTGACGAGTTAATTACGTCATTATCCTTCATTTCTTTTCTTAGCTTCGCCAATGCTAAGATATCTCCTTTGCTCTGCTTGTGTAATAATGATGCCCCGTTAACCTGTGTATATAAGAAATTATCGTAATTGTTTATGATTAAAGAGTATATTGTCTACAAAGAATTATTCTAGTGTGCCTGTAAATCTGGAAATAAATATTATAATTGGCTGAACTTGGTTTGGTATCTTCTTCCTCACGTCCTTCTACTCTGACATGAGGACTGTCAGCTTCTAAAAATATCCGGATTCCTCCTACGCTTTAAATAATTGCATATATATATAACACACGAGAAATAATATTCAAAACGTTTAAAAAGTAATATATAAGGCCTGCCGTTTTACATACGACTCTTCGTGTTGAAGTATCTGCTAAACAGAAAAAGGCCTTTCAAACTGCCCACATGGATATTTTATAATTAAATATTTAAATTAATAACTCAATCTGTATTCTTCGTAGCATGTAAACAAACCGCATGGCATATCAATGACCCGTTAGCGAGTAGTACTCTGACTGCTAATGGTCTTTTATATATGGAATCGCCTCTATCTCAAGATCTTATTCGAACTTTTGATTCTCTGTTTATCTTATAATCATGCTTCCAGAATCTGAATCCAAGTCCAAATGAGTCCTCAGTGATAATAAATGATTCAAAGGAAGCAAAAGTAAAGTCAATTAAACTTGGAAATAATTAACTCCAACCTATCCAGAAAGATTTTCATCAATAGTCTTCGATTACTGTTAATTAGTTCTCACTGCTGCCGAAAATCCTCCTTCTAGTGAGAAAGACACTGATGAAACATTAGGTTAGTTATCTTGTTAGCGCGGAATGTGTTACCTCTTCTTAATATTTTTCTATCTTCTGTCTGAACTTTTTGTGTGGGTTTGTTTTTATTTAATTAAAGAATGTTTGATGTTTAATGCAAATGTTTGATTAAAGGAAAAAGCACCCTTACAGCTAGAATTTATTTCTAAAACACATGGCCATTATTATTGTTAGTATCATTATGCTTAACTGCTTATGGCAAAATGCACGGGGGTTCGGTCTTTATAAAGGAAATAAACTCTGATATTAACGTTAAATTACGAAAATGCTTATGTAGATAACTCGCTCGCCGATATTCAAAGCTCGGTCAAACCACCAGTTGTAGAATCATTAGAATTTGTTTATTGACTATACTCGGGTTTTTATTGACTATTTTTATGACTGTACTCTAATTTTTATTGAATATACTATGACGGGACTCGAACTTGGACCTCTCGAACATGCGCGGAGTGTGTTACCGTTCAGCTATGAAGGCAAGCTGGAAGGAGGGAGAATATACCTCATAGAATCCTTTTGTTTTAATTTTTGTTTGTATGTTCGTGAGTGTTTGTTATATGTTGTTTCTTGTTTGTATTTGTAGTTGTTAATTTCCTTTTGGGGTCACTCTTTTTTTCTGACCATGAGGACACTCCGTGGCCAGGAGGGTCTGAGTGTACCCCCCATATCCCCTGCCCTATACTTCATATAATACCCTTTTAAAGGGCGATTGGGAATTAGGAAAACCAATCGCCAAATTCTGGTGGTCACAAATTATTGTCCATCACCTTTTAAGTTCGGGTGCCATTGTCGAGTCATTAGAATTTTTTTATGCTGGAGTAGGTGTAAAATGTGCAATACCGGGACTCGAACCTGGACCTCTGGAACATGCGTCGAGTGTGTTACCGTTATACGACGAAAGCATGCTGGAAGGAGAAAGAAAGTGCCTTAGTGTTCATCAGTGTTATCCACTTAGCCACATATTATTACTATGGCTATTATTTCAGAATTACATTATATTCTTACTATTACTATAGCATGATTATTATAATTTGGGTTATAGCAAAGCCCACGAGGGCTATATGCCATCGTGGAGGAAAACTCAGATCAAATCCACGTAACACATGGGAAAAAACAAACAAATTATAATATAGCCAACTCATTTGCCAAGATTTGTGGAAGTAGCAAAGTTCAGCGCTCTCATTGATTATAACTATTATTGCTATTAATATTGCAACAACTGTCTTTTATGCATCATTCATAAATCCCAGTTACATAAAAAATCCCACCTAAAAGCATTTTCAAGCACTACCTGTGAATGGTTACTTGCGTCATAATTCCAGAGGAAGTTTGCAAAGAGAGAGCTTGATTATACTTAATTTTCGTATCACAAAAAATAATTCCCTAATTTGTGCTTTTCGCAAGACCAGATATTACAATTATTTTTACATATATTTTTGGCACACACGCTAAAATGTAAGTGCATGCTTTTCAACTGATCTTTAGCAAGAAATTTGTTTTTGGTAACTCTTAGCAGGGAAAAAATAAATAGGACATTAAAACAATAAGGATAACGTAACGTACTTCTAGACATGCTTCTACGTAGAAGTTGTATGAGGTTACAGTAATCGATTATACGTAGTCAGCTGTCCAGAAAGATATATGAACAAAATAATCTGACTTTAAGATCATTATAATAAAGATAATATATTTGAGAAATAGGGAAATATTTAATTATCCCGTAAAGGGTAAGTACTATGAAATTGGAAGAAAGGCTTTTACAGTAGACTTTCAAAGACAAATTATCTGTTATTCTATAATAAACATGTGGAAATTCAAGGAAGCACCTATTCAGCCATTCATTCACCTTCATTATTTCCCAGATAGTATGGAGTAAATAAGGCTATGTAATATAACTCGCTTGAGAGATTTATATTACAATTAATTTTCCCTTTGCATTATATTTACAATATATGAGTACTCATACACAGATGGCAAAAGACTTTCGTTTAGAAAGCATAGACAATATTGATTTAAAAATCTCAAGTTAAAAAGCTGAATATTGAAGCATACAGTCTGCAAACTATTAGATAGGAATTTCAAACTGATCTATCTGCATGCCATATACGAAAGCAAATTTGTTCCTTAATGGAATGGACTTAGAATTATATTTTTATAGTATGTCGGTGAATAACATTTTCCTGTAGCAAGTAAAAACACCATAAAAAATACCAACTTCCATTAAGCATTTCGCATTTATTTCTTATTGATTGAAATTATTTTCTTTTCACATGTTACTGTATGATTTTGAATTTAGACTGCACTTTGTGCTCTTTTCAAAGACAACAATGTCAATTATATACTTTGTCAGGACTGAGTGTTCGGTGCATATTCTTGGCGAACATCTTCGTGTAAATCTTTAAGTCCTGATCTGGAACAGGGAGCTGAATGCAGCTATGTTCTGTGGTAGAATACTGTGATTAAGTGGTAGAATAACTATACGTAAGAAAGATTTAAAATCCTCTTTTATTAAACCACAATTATTTACAGCTACTTTCCAACTCGTGAGGGATACAGAAAATAATGACCGCCATTTGGGTCTAAACTGTACAATCAGATAATTTAAACTAAAACTAATTAGAAATTAAGTAGTCGTTGCTCACAGAGCTATGAACGCGAGGTTAGCCTCTATGCTAAATGGTGCGTAGCAAGATTAACTAATACTAACGCACTTAGAATTACTTCAATAAGTAATAGCGTAACAGCGCTACGGCTTAGAATTTAAATACTAGCTGGTCAGGGAACGTTGAGCAGAGTAACAGTGGTCTGAGACTAAAAGTTCTCTCACACTGAGTGTTTCCTACCTCTCGTTTAAATAGAACTTGGCTCCACTTCAAATTAGCATAAAGCTGAAACGCGAGCTTATTCTAACGGGAAGCTTAAATAAGAACAGATAAAAAAAGGCAAATTAAAATAAAACTTTGTTAGTTTAACTAAAAAATTACAACTTTATTGAATTCTCCACTAATTTTTCCTCACCAAAACCGAGAAACTACATTTTAGTGTTTATTTTCTGTACTTTTCGTTTTAAATTTTGTATGACTATTTATAATTCATTTCCATACTCAAGAAACGGCAAGGCATTTAAGTTTGAAGCTCTGAAACGCATTTAACAACGTCAGAAAATATTTAATCCTTAATTTTAAATATTCAAATGGTTAAAATTAGTTTTAAATCTTACAAAATTAATATTTTTGATACTAATGTTACTTAACATAATTAATGAATTTTGTTCTTCCTGTGAAAATATGCAGGATAAGTATCTTATTAAGATATATATTTTAGGAAATTTGACGCTGAAGAAATTTCACTTATCTGATAACATTTCTTCTGTTATTTATGCACTGTTTACTTAGGAGAATAAAATTGAGCAAATTTTAATTTTAGATCGGCATTGGTTTTAACTTATTAAAAGACATATATTTTCAAAGACAGTATAGCTCAAGTTTCCTTTCTTCAGAGTGAGTGAAATAGTTGTTCGCTACCCCTAATATAAAGCTTTTTGTATAGTTTAGGTATCACAAGTAAACGGTTAAATAGCTGTTTTCATCCATGCATCTACATAATCAAGATTTGGATGCTAAAAGAATAGTATTTATATTTTAGATGTTAAAAAAGTAGAATTTAAATGCCTACATTTGAAAGAGCTTCTTAAAGACAAGAAGAATAGTGTAATAGTTGAATAACTAAATAACCTCCCAATGTATGAAGTCGGCAGAAATGTTTTAATAATATACTATAAAGGAACTTTATATTGAAAGAATTTGTTATATTTGAATTGTGCAACAGCTGATAAACTGTTTAATAACTTACGTATAAAATCTAAACACCACCTCAAAGTATGAAGTTGACAGAAATATTTTGCTAATGTACTATAAAGAAGCTGTATATTGAAAGAATTTGTTACACGTGAATTATGCAACAGCTGTATACATGTTTAATCAGTTACGTATAAAATCTAAGTAAGAAGTAGCTGTTAGGAACTTTTAGAAGAGATAGAGCATAGATGATAGAAAATCACATAGCATAATTGCATCAGGACTGCTTTTGAAATTTAAAAATATTTTCTGAGCAGAATTTTTTTTCGAACATTAAATTCCAACATTAGCAACATAAAACTAAATTCTGCATGCATGATTTTTAAAATAAAACTGAAACAGTTGCTTATGTTCTTTATATTTATTTTATGAAGCACTTATGAAATCCATTAAATATAGTGTCTGATGCTAGATCGGGTATAAAAGATCTGGAAGTTTAAGAAGAAAAATAATTGATTTAAATATTCCATCTATATGTGCTGTAATATACGTATGTCTTTATATATGCACAATATCTATACCTGAAATAAATACTGAACATTATATATTTAATACTTGTATCTTCAAATATCTATGGAGATGCAAAACACGATATTTAATCATAAACACAAATTTATAGATATCAGTATTTATTTTAATAATTGAGGTCACCTCATACCTAACATGCTTCTTTAGGCGTCAATAATGAACATGTATTGCCCTAAATATTATTTTAAACTGTATTAAGTAACAAATGCATCTGCCGCGGGTTTTAACCCCTGTGAAAGAGAAGTTATATACAACCCGAGATCCAACACTATCCCGCCTGGAGACTATGCGTGTATGCGTGAGTTTGCATAAACAAGAGGGGAGAAAAATCTGAAAGGTTTCAGATTTTAACGGTCGCCTAAAAGGGTTTGTTAAGGTTTTCTACGCTCATTGAGCTCGCAGTCTACCAATCTGCTGTTCCCCTCACTCCTACTAACCCATTCATTTTCCTTTTTAGCTTTATTATTAAGCATAATTTTCTTCGCATTTATGCTACATGGAATTGAACAGCAAAATTACAAAAATTTTAAAAGCGGCATAGCAGTATACGTTTAGATTTCTCTATGTAGTGTTTGTTGGCATTCATTTTTTTTCCAGTTTTCGCTCAGTTCATCATATCTCATTGCTCAGGTTTTCTTCCTAAAATAACTTTACAAAATTTTTTTTTATTATTAATATTTTGCGTGTTTACTTTGTTTATTAAATATCCTGTTCTTCGCGCTTACACTGCATAAATTTGGACTTAACAGCAAAATCACAAAATGGTTTAAAATAGCATATCATTAGAATTTCCGATAGACAGTTTCGGCCGGCTGGAGATAAAAATTGTTTTTTTTTTTTTTTTTTTCTGCAGTGTCATGTCACTGCTTGCTTTGAAATCGTTGAGTCTGCTAATCAAAAAATCGTTAAAGTTTTACAAAATATGAAACAGACAATAAAACAAATTCGAAATTCAAAATTCGGGGTTCCAGGTGACCATGTTCGGATGAAGGAGTACGTTTTCCACAATTAGATGTTTTTTCACAGTGGGAGAAACATGCATACATTCATGCAGATTTTTCATTATTTAATTTCTTTAAATATAATACAGGGCGATAATATTTGGTGGCAACAATTTAAAAAGTGTTGTGTCGTTTATAGTGATTCAACGCAAAATGCCATTTCGAGACTAATATCTCATTCGGGACTAAAGTCCTTTTTGGGTTAATAATTAAATGCACATACAGATATTATTACAATTCTACCGCCAAAATACATAATAGAACACACGCAGGTACATAATAGAAAAGTAGTTTTTAAATTATATGAAGTTTAAATCGCTGATACCCTTGTCGTCACGATATAGTCTTAAAATATAGGGAAAAAATATCGTGGTAAAAAACATTGTTGGTGTTATTTATGCTCACTTGTCTGACGCAGTCAGCTCAAACCCACGAAATTTCTCCTGGCAAGGAACGCAAATTTACGCCTGTCTTTGGCAACAGACTTGAGCACCTAACAGGTGACAGTGCGATTTGGCTCAGTTCCGCCCCCAATTTTGATGGAGAGCACCCCGGGGGGACACGTCTGAGGGTCTCTCACCCCTCTCCCCTTCCATCAAACCACATGAGAGGACTTTCGGCTTGCCGCATATTTACGCATATTTAGAGTGCCGCCATGCCGCACCGACACTCCGGGATTCGAACGCAGGCTCTTCGGTACGGCAGTCAGCGACGCTAACCACTATACCGGTTGGGCGGCGGAAAAAAAGTAATTTGCATTAAAGAAAAAATATATCTGGCACGCACTTAAAAGTTTTTTTTTTTTATTTTTTAAGTTTATTTGCTAAGAATAAATGTAGCATAGTACAGTAATTCATTTTTTAAATACCTTACAAACTCATCTTCAAGATACTTCTCGTGCAACTTAAAATATAACTGCACAAGATAAACTGTTGTATAAATATAATGCAATATAAATATAACTGTTGATCTACAGGTATTAAGTTTGTTTACCAAAATTTTGACAATTTTTTTTTCAAGTTGCAAACTGCGAAAAGGTAAATGTAAAATAAAATTACGGCACAGTGTTCGACGATTCGATCCGTTTCAAAATGTTTACAAAATTTGTTAACTTTCATAATAACCTTTCCATTCCCCATTACCTTTTTCAACTCAAATTTTATAGTAACTTACAAAACGCATTTCTATTTAGATTAAAAAGCAGTAAATTGTTATAATTCATTTCAGTTCAAGTTGTATAAACCTGCACTTTTAAGTACAGTTTTAGTTAAGGATTTTATTTAGTTATGGATTTTTAATTATTTATTAGTTAGAAATGTACCACGCTTCTGTTAGGTCTGAAACGAGCACCTGAAACATAAGTAAATCTAATGGAATGACGTTGGAACCACTGATAGTTATTGAATTGCATTCATGCACATGTGAGCTAGAAGCTGTATGAATATATAAGTTCAGGAAAAACAGAACAAAAAAAGTTGATTGTCCTACGAAAATATGCATCATTTGTATTTAAAAATCAGGCTTGTCTTCTATTAAATAAGTTAATATAAATGTAAATAATTTCGAAGCAATTCCAAATTCGTGTTAAAGAAACGTTTTCTAGTAAACGAAGAAAAAACCATCTTTCAAGGGACTAAATATATTTTATTATTAATGATTTTATACATGAGCTGGCATCAGACAATATTCTTAAGCATTTCATAAGCGATTCATAAAACGAATATGCAGAATATATGCAACTGCTTCAATTTTTTTAAAAAGCATGCATATCGAATTTAATTTTTAAAATATAAAATTTTAGGGAATTCACTTAAAAGCCAAATTAACCAAGAGAAAAATTTTGAATTCTTACATATAAAAATATTTTTTTCTTTCTTAAATTGAGTATGCAAATAAAACTGCATTAATAAAATATTCTCTCGTAAGAGCGCTCCCTAATGAGTCCTTTTAATGATGAATAGGAATGAAAATTACAGGCTTTTATAAAATATCCGACGAGACAAAAAGTTTAGCTCTTAAAAGCAATCTATTTTGTTTTCCCATGACAGTGTGTTTTAAGTTTGAAATTAAGCAAGAATTTTATGTAAAACTATGAAAACATATTTTTCTTTTCTTTTTAAAAAAGAAAAATACCTCATCAGTCTGTAATTATATAGACTGAATAAATACTACAGCTAAGCTCTTTTATTAAAAACTAGCATCAATATAAATAGAAACTGGTCTTAATACTAACACGAATAACATATTTAATCGCTTAATAGACATTTAATTATTTTTAAAATTACATATATACGAGTATATATATATATCATTAAATTTCCTTCTCATTAATTATGTGTCATAAAATAAAACGTGAAAGAAAAAAACGCTTTTCCATAAAGTAAATTTTAAGATGTAGGAGAAAAAAAAGTTGAGGCTTAAAAAATATTTGTATCATTATGTTTTTTTTTTCCTTTATAATGTTTTTCTGCGTAATCTTTTGTATCATTGAGGCATTTGTCGCAAGACTGGAATTCTGCATTCCTGTGTAAAGGGAAACTAGCCACTTCTATTTCAGCCAGAGGCCGATCCTGACACTTCCCTTCATCGTTGATGAATTAACCGCCTACCCCCAACTGCTGAGTGGTAAAACTGCTGAATGTTGGTGGTTCGACTCGGTTTCAAATCCTGATCAGTTGCTTAGCTGCATAGGAGTTTTCATGGTTTTTCTCATGTGCAACGTGGTTCCTCTTAGAACTCTTCTCAATCTGTAGTCCTCGAAGTCTGCCTTTGTGGTCTTTCAAGATTACCAAAAAAGACAAAAAAACTCAACTGTGTATACTATAATATAACTGAAAATCCCAGTTTGGAAATAACATATAACAGTCATCTGTGTCATCTATCACCTTCTCCCAAGATTGATAGTTTATGAAATTTATTACGAGTTATACTACCTATTTCCCACTATAGTCTTAACAACACAAGAGAGATAACTAGCGCTATGGGAGTGGGACCTCTCACCATCCTTTTGCTACATATCTGACGCTATTCGGCTCATTATGTGTGAAACCAAATATGTATAATTTGGTTACCTGTATAATTAGGTTCTAAAAATTATAATTAAGTTTTTTTCCACGTATCTGTATAAGAAAGAGTTTTCACTTCATATAAAAATAAAATATGGAAATCGACTAGATGTAAGTGTCGATTTTGGACTTACGTTTCCCAGCATGCATTCAGATATAGAACAGCTATGCAAAAACTAGCAGGGAAATCCTATCTCATCAATCTGAGAATCAACATTTATTTAATTTTTAGTTAATATGAAAAAGATTATCAAAATTCGAATGGCTTTAAACTATTAAACAATTACTATAAATTTGCTTCTATTAAATTAATTACTTATATCGATATAAAATTAAATGAATTTTAACTAGCTGTGTTTACAATATATAAGTAGTAGGAACCTATATTAAAAACTGTTTTATGAAAGGGATAAGAATAAGACAGTCTGCAGAACATTCTGATTTACAAAAGTGGTTCCCATTTGATTAAATGTTTGAGAAACGCTGCTTTAGATCGTTGTCCACTGCGGCTTCAGTTGTCTTAAGCATGCAGCTCTTCTGTTCGTTTGGTAATGCAAGTAATTCAAATCCAACTTGAAATGCAAGGAAAGTTGAAGGTCGTTTAATGATGATTCTGGACTTTAGGGGCGATGAACTTCTGCTTCCAAACAAGGCTGAGCAGCAGTTAACATGAGGAAGTGCATGTTGAGAGAGTATTCTACGCTTCTTGTTTCGAGCTGCTCAATATCAGTTTTTTAAACTTCAACAAAATGTTATCATTTTGTCTGAAATCAAAAAGTTCTAAATACACAAAATTCCATGTAAGGCGCAAACGGTCTTGCACAACATCTTGATCAAACCACTCGCTTAAAGTCTTGAGTTAAGAAAGGTCCTTATACGTAGACTGACAATTCAGTTTTAAAGTTGAATACGTAAATTTTAATAATATTTCACCACCTTCAAATGCGGTGACTCAAGAATTCGATTAAGACCGCTGAAACACGTTTATTCTTAAATTTTTCAAAATGCTTTTTAGGAAATTAAGAAAAGCAATTGATGTTTTTGACAATTTCGTACAAGACAGTTCTTGATATATATTTGGGCTCTCAGCTCGGAATAAACCTTGAACACAAGGAATACGAAACTCACGATCACGACATTTTAACGATCTTCAAGCTGTATGTTTACTTTTAACTCCTTTTTTTCTCATGTTACTGTTGAACTGCACTGTTAGTCAAGATGAATAAGCTGAATTCTATTCCTAGAATTTCAAAATTTATGACTTACTGAATGGCTCCCAAAAAGTGGCGTAGCTAGAGTGGGGCAAGTAGGGACATCTGTTCCCCAGCGCAACGTCCAGGAAGCACCAAACTGATGTTATGAAATTTTAGAATGAAATGTTTTCAATTCTTGGCACACAGAAAGGAACGCAAAATCTTCAGTTGTCCCCGGGCGCTGAAAACTACACCTCTTCCCACAACGTATGTTAAACTTTCGCATCAAACTTGATTGGGAACTGCAGACGATATAAACATAGATCTAGATTATATAACTTTTCTGTTTTTCTATCTACTTTTAATGTAGGCGAAACGAAATAAAAAATTCTTCAGACATTACAACCTATTTGACTTCGATGCGTAATTTATTACATCGTAATTTTAAATCACATCCTCATAAGATTGTGATAATCTGATAAGCTATGATTTAATATTGAAACACTTTTGTGATTTTAAGCTTTTGTAATCCGAACTTTAAGATGATGATGATTTATCTGAAATAAAAGCATTCATGATTCTGATAACGATAATTTAAATTACAAAAGATCGCGTTTGCTAAAAACTTGCTTACTGGTTCTGGTAAAGTATTTATTTGGCCTTTGATAAGTGTTATGTCATGGAACGAGTTAAAAAAAATCTTTTGTCTCAATGAAAAGTGCTGAACTTTATAATTTGTTACAAAAATGACATTTAAAATCAGGTGAAACTCTTTCTGAGTATTTAATGAAAACAATTCGAGCTCCAGATACAAAGCCTAAGCGTTACTCGAGTACCACCGCCCAAAATAAGACATGGGCTAAGCCTGGTAAGAGTTAAGAATCAAGCTGTTATAGTTGTAGTACTACAAGACACATGTAATATTAAGAGTAAAGGATTTATTAAGTTCTTTAAATGTAACTAATTTGAGTACAAAGCGGTAGATTGTTTTAAAATGCCTCCCCAAAATAATTAAGATATTAAAACTATTACTCCAGTTGCTCAGGCGTATCAAAAAGAAATGCATAAAACTTAACTTAAATAATTTAGAAATCGACGCTTTAACAGATACTGATAGTCAAGTAACGTTAATCCGAGAAGATATATAAAAGAAGATAGGTTCCCTTAAACTTAATCCTGCAATTCCACAATTAATAGGATTTGGTAATGAGAAAATTAAACTCGTTGGGAGATTTAAAGGTGAATTCTAAATGGAAGTTTGTTCATTTAAGTCTATTATTTATGTTATTGCAGGAAACGAAGTGTTTTTACGAGCTATTATTTGTGCAGATGTAAAACAAATTAATTGTGATTGAAAAGAACGTCGAAATTAAAAACGTTCAGGCAGAAAACTATTTGGTGTGCATTCTTGATATTTATAATGATTAGGAAATCGATTTAAGTCACATTTAAAAAAGTCTATATCGTGATGAAACGCTGAGATTAGTAATGAATTACAAGCCTAATAAAATAAAAACACTTGCTCTGAAGATGTGACTGGCTTTGACAGACAAGCTTCTTGTTCACTGTGCGCCGAGACGTCCCCTCTATCGCACAATAGCATGAAATTGGTAAACAGATTTTTGAGTGGTTAGATAAACAAATAATAAAACCAAGCAACTCTAATTTCGATTAGGTAAGTGACAATGACTGTGAATTTTAACAACATTCTGAGAGCTACTAATTCTTCTGTGAATGAAAATGAAGTTCTCAATGATGAATCAGTCAAGAAAAGACGACACAATCAGATCTGAAGCCATCGCAGAGAAATGCCACCGCAGAGAAAGATTCCGAAGAAAACCACATTCCCAAAGAAACTTCAGTTGTTAAGAGTGCTAAACCCAATGGTTACTTCACCGAGAAAACAACATCGACTGCAATTGGCAAGCAAAACGAAACTACTGTAAATGCAGAATCTGCAGGTACCACCGAAGAAAAGCAGAAGTCTGCTTAAAATATTCTGATGACAAATACTCTGATGCAAAAAACAAAGATGAAACAGATGAAACTAAAGAAAATGAGTAAATCGAATAGAACATTAGCAGATCTCCAAAAATCTTCTCCTGATCTGATCAACAGACCGATACTATAAAGACGTGGACTACTTTCAAGAATGTGTAAAGATGGAATATATCACAGAAGACGGCTTAAAGACGACGATGTTTAAGAAGACGCATTTGCGGTATATAGGCGGAAAAGAATGTTTATGAATCGTTTACAAAGACTTTACTTTACTCCATTGACAAAGCAACTAGTCTATGTATCATCCTGTTTAAACCCTGTCAGTGATTCTAATTTTGTTCTCAACTCCGGATGAAGGGATGTCTTTGTAAAAAGGACAGCGAATCTGATCTTGTAAACGTAATTATATACTGTATTGCCAGTGTCATCGTTATTTCAAGAACTTTGCCACTGCTTCATCAAAAAGGCCCTATTGGTCTTTTGCATGTTAGCCACGGTAAACCATGGACGTTAGTGATGTTATGTACAATATCCGTGTACATTCTTTCGTGGCTGTCAATATGGCAATTTCGTCTGCTTTTTCTTTGCCGTGTACTCCAGTATATGATCGGACCCAATGGAGCTCTGGTCTGATGTTTGCCGACAAGCAGAGTAGCATTCTCTGCATATCCTTGACTATAGTGTTCCGACTTTTCCAGTCCCGTATAGAGTGGAGACTTGACGCTGAGTCAGAATATATAGTTAAATCCTGAACACCAAGAATGCTGTAGTGAACTGTTGCTCTAAGTGCTACAAGCTCAACCTGAAACACCGTAATGGCAGAATTTAGTTACCCTGTCCAGATAAATACAATGCTATTACCTCGTATCATACAGCAGTCCCAGCCTGTGCTTTGTATCAACTTGATCTATCAGTATATTCAGCATATGATTCGAAAGTTGACGGAGCTTGTAGTTCCGTATCAAGATCTTGGCAGGGCACTGTTGGGCTATTGCTCTCATAATCAGTAGTGATGAATTCTCTGTCTCACAGAGATCGAATTCTGCTTATACGCCTGAATGTTCACTCTTTTTGAAAACGGTTACTAATTATTTATTTAATATGATATTTACAATGTACGTCCAGAAAGTAAGTTCCGTTTGGTAATAAAAGTAAATTGTGTACAGCTACAGAAAAGTTATTTATTGCACAAAATTCAACAACTCTTAAACTACTTTTCCACATAACTGCCGAAATATTGCAGGCATTTGTCATAGCGTGGCACAAGTTTTTGTATACCTTCTTCATAGAAATTTGCCGCCTGTGTCTTCAACCAGTTGGAAACAGTTTCTTTCAGCTCGTCGTCATTGTTAAAGTGTTGACCGCCAAGGAAAGACTTAAGATGTAAGAACAGATGAAAGTCGCTAGGAGCGAGGTCAGGGCTGTACGGAGGATGGTCAAACACGTCCCAGCCAAATCCCTGTAGGAGGTTTTTCGTCACATTTGCAGTGTGTGGTCGTGCGTTGTCGTGAAGAAAAACAACACCTTTTGACAGCAATCCTCGGCGCTTATTCTGAATTGCACGGCGCAATTTCCGAAGTGTCTCGCAATAAGCATCTGCTCTGATTGTTTGACCACGCGGTAAGAAATTAATGAGTAAGATGCCTTTCCAGTCCCAGAACACTGTGCACATCATTTTTCGAGGTGTCAAGATTTGCTTCGGCTTAACCTTTGCTGGGGATGAAGTGTGCCTCCATTCCATTGATTGCCGCTTACTTTCAGGGGTGTCGTAAGAAACCCAAGTTTCATCTCCTGTGACTATCTGTGTCAGAAATTCTTCACCGCTTTCAGCATAACGGGTCAAAAACTGAAGTGCACTACCCATCCGTTTTGTTTTGTGTTGCTCAGTAAGAATCTTTGGTACCCAACGTGAGCAAAGTTTACGAAATTTCAGTTTTTCGGTAACAATTTCATGCATTAGTGATCGTGAAATTTGGGGAAATTCCATAGCGAGAGCACTAATTGTAAACCTTCGGTTTTCATGGATCTTGTCATCAATCGCGTGAACCAGTTCTTCTGTAACCAAAGATGGACGCCCACTTCGTTCTTCATCGTGCGCATCACTACGTCCGTCATTGAACTTTCGGACCCATCTTCTCACCATTGAATCACTCATCGCTTTTGGTCCGTAAACATCGCAAATTTGCCGATAAATTTCACTAGGTTTCACTTTCCTCGCATTCAGAAAACGAATCACAGATCTGATTTCACAAGCGGCGGGATTTTCAATCAACACCGACATTGTAAACAAGCACAACAAAGCGTACGTGACTGACAGCGATCTCCAAATGGCGCGCGTTTCTTCTCCTTGATACAGAGCGTCTACTGCGCATGTGCGGAACTGCGATCGCAGAGCTGCAGCGGAGATAAATTGAAACGGAACTTACTTTCTGGACGTGCCTCGTATATTGGATTATACTATCATTATGTGGTAAATCGTCATGCATATGTTGTTCATCGAATGAAAACTGTCAAGTGTTAATACATTAAATGTGACCAAGATTTTGCTCGTTATACTTGTGAGGTAGTCAGATAATTAGATTCTAAAATCGGATGTGTTCTTCTTGAGATTCTTTGACGGCCATAATAGATACGACAGAGAAGTCCCCTGCAACTTATCGCTAAAGCAAAACAAGATGCAGAAAGCAAAACAGAAGCTTTAAAGACAGTCTTAGAAACAATCTTTGCTAAAGATAAGATGGAAAAGCATTTAGTAACTCACGCAGAAATAAGACAAAAGTTTAATATGAAAAGCTGGAACAGCAGCAGCAGAGATATTACTCTTCTTACAGACCACGAAGTGCATAACATCACCAAGCCCTAGCAGACAAAAAGCGCTAGGTCCCGATGGTATAGATAAAACCGATGGTATAGATAAGAAATTAGAATCCTCAGAGTTGTTTCCAAAACTATGCAGAGCCTACTAGCGACTGGAACACTTCCCTAAGAGCATAAAACTAGCCGAAATTGCACTCTTTCACAAGCAGGACAAAGGCCCTTCAGACCAGGCATCATATACGCCTAAAAGCTTACTGCCTTCAACCAGTAGAATTTTAGGAAAACTAATTCTACAACGCTTTAATTTTCACATTTACAGGAAGAAGACTATAAACGAAACGCAATATGACTTCTGCTCAGTAAAGCCCATAGACGATGCCTTAAAACTATTACATAGAACACGGCAAAGACAGCAGTCTGAACACACTGGTTATATCGTTGGTCATCAAAGGGGCATTCCACTCATTATGATAGCTAGATATTGTCGAATGCTTAGACACCATCAAAGGACCAAAGGAAATCCTGAACTTCATACGCAGCTACTTGCAGGATTTTTGGATATATGTTACAAAGGACAAAGATATACTAAAAGTCAAGTTGGAAAGAGGCTCAGGGTTCCTGCTTGGAATCTAAACTTTGGTATCTTGTAAGGAACACAACCTTGGCACTGTATGACCAACAGAAAGGAGTGGATATCCAAGCGTATGTAGGCGATTTTTTATTGGTCATATTTGGTAGCACGGACATTAGGCTAAATCACAAAACGTAATCAATGGGCATATCAGCATAAATTAAATATCTCAGCAGTTAAAACTAAAGAACTGTTTATTTGTAGGCATGGAGCGCGAAATAGGAATCCCAGCATCAAGCTAAATGGAGTCTCTTTAAAAGACATCATCGTCCTAAATACCTAGGTATTATGATTAACAATAGGCTTTCCTGAGTACCACACATTAGAGTAAGCGGAAAATAAATCAGCTTAACAATTCCATGGTTAGAACAACAGGACGTCATTGAGGCACTCAAATCACTATGCTCAAAAGCTGGTAGAGAGCAATCTCAGAAAAGATCATATTATATGAGGCTGCTATATGGGGATAGAAGCTCACTAACCATATGAGGAGGCACCATCCAAAAAATGCAATTATTGATAATATGCAAAGGTTACAGAACAGCCCCAACTGCGGCACTGCAAGTGCTGGAGGACCACTGGACCTTCTAGTGGAGAGTGACTCATTATTAGTAAGGAACCTGTGCCTGGAAGATAACGTTTCTCTGTGGCAAAAACATTCTACCACACATACTATCAGAAGTGCAAGCCGATCATGCTTGGGCACCCTGCAGACACGGACTTGTCGCACACAGAACACTTGCAATACACCCCGTTAGGGGAGAAAACACTGGCTATACATACAGATGGCTCAAAGACGGAGAAGGGAACATTCTGGGCCTACTATGTACTCCAAGAAGGAGAAGTGGTATAAAGTTGGGAAAGACGACAAGAAGGCAAAATTACCATGTTTCAGGCAGAACTTCTAGCATTAAATGCAGCCATCAATTTGGCAAAGTAGCAACAAAGGTAAATATATATAATTAATGTGTAAATATATAAATATAACTTGAGGCGACTCTGCCTCAAGTTTGGAGGCCATCCGAGGGCATAAGACAAGGAGTCTTTTAGTGCAATTTATACAAAAAATTCTCCTAAGTATCCCGCCATAAAACAGACCCAATCTGATCTGGGTTCCAGCTCATGTGAGTATTACTGGCAATGAAGCGGCAGTCTTGCTTGCAAAATCTACAGCCAATGACTCCAGTAGACTGGAAACCCAGTAAGTGTGTCACAGTCTTATTTAAAAAATACGCTCAGTAGCCTAGTACGAGAATGACATGAGACGGAGGACGTGGGCACCACCCCTCTCCCAATACGGTTAATAGGTATAGCGCCAAGTCTACCTTTATCTATTGCCTAGATACAAGATACATAAGAACATACGTGGCTATAGATAGACTGTGCAGAAGATACATTTATATTCAGATGCCTAAATACATGTTACGTAGGAACATGGGGTGCATAGGGTGACATACACATACTTATGAATATAGGATATATAGGTGCAAAATAAGTTACATCTCACAGGATATTGAGAGATATATGATACAAGATGATGTGGATACAGATATATGCAGATGCCAAGATACATGATATGAAGTGCAGAGTGATATAAGTGACAGGATGCATGGTAGAAGGTGCGAAATAAGATGCATGATACAGCATTATGCGGGATATATGTTACAATGTGCAGAAGATACAAAAATTGGCAGATGCCAGGATGCATGATACGTAGAACATAAGGTGCAATACATAAGTAAGGTGACAAATATAAGGACATGCATAAGGTGACATACACATACTTAAATATAAGGACATGAATAAGGTGACATACACATACTTAAATATAAGGACATGCATAAGGTGACATACACATACTTAAAAACAGAATGTTCAAAATAGGTTACATATTAAAGGATGATACGAGATATATGATACAAGGTGCAGAAGCTACTGATATAGGCAGATACCAAGATACATGATACATGGTGCAGAATGAATGACAGAAAAGATGGGAAAGGGAATGTACAGGGACACGCTTTACGGAGAGACGGGGACGCCCTAACTTTACCATTGTGGTTATACGGGCATGGTCCCACGCCCTCCTCCTTGTTTGTTCTTATCAGCTCCACCACAGCCAAGGGAGCGGACAAGCCAGTACCAGTACGGTCCCTGTCGAGCCTGATCCCATCCTAGGTACAATACCCGGGTTCTAGTCCTGTGAAGAATAAGGTACAATAGTACCTGATATTTTACCCCCGTGGTTGAGACTGTCTAAGTACAGATCCTAGTCAGTACTTGCCAGGAATTCTCCTGAGTCAACCCCCGGGGGAGAATGTACAGGGAGGAGAACTTACAAGTTCTTTACGAGAGTTTTCATGCTCAATTAAAACATGCAGCGGCGCACAAACTCATTTCTACACTTGCCATGGCCCCTTCTCACATTACCTTAAGAGATTCGGCAAACGAGACTCAAAATTACGCGAATATGTTGCGGTAGGTGATGCAGATCACTACCTCTTCAACTAACCACACATCGATACCCGATACGTCGCATTTAGAAACACCAAGCAGTGAACACTAACCGCAATGGGCGCAGAATACCTACGGCAGCAAGCAGATGAAATCTGTGATAGAAGAGGTGATTAGGTTATGCTCAGCAAGGTATTAAGAAATTCCCCCCCCTTGAGAATTGGATCTTCGCAGCATAATTTCAGTAGCAAATGAAAGTGGTGGGGAGAGGCCTTGCAAAAGTGGAGTACATTGAATTGACAACTCGCAGATAACGGAGCAGCAGATTAGTGTAGTTATCTCTTACAGTAATATTCAAGTAATTGAACAATAACAAAGATACACCTTTGATTGAGTACTACAACTATAATAGTAGTTGCAACAGTTCCAAGAAAATCAGCTAATGTACCAGAAAATTGAATCAGGTAACTCCCTACCCAGTTAATCCAGATATTTCTACAACAACTGAAAATCAACATTAGAAAAATAGCTCGCCTCGTAGTATAGTAACTGGACCGTAAGAGCAAAAACTATTGTAATGTATGCTTATTACTATCCATTTTGTAGGTAGCTGTTAAAAATATTGTTGTAAAGTTAAAAATGGCGTAGAAAATCCAGTCCGTGTGTAACTGAATTACAAGTTTACTTTGATTATCTCAGTCAAAGTACTATACATATGAAATCAGATAATGTTTAAATGTGCACATAACTGTTATAATTACGTCTAACTGTCTCATGTAACTTGTACAAGACAATGTATGTAATTAACATATCTGTGCTTATACGCAGGCCTTGTATGCTCATGCAATATTTACATTTTTATATGGAATAAATAATCCCTTCTGCCGGGATGACGATTAGCACTGTAAGATTTTACGACGAAGTCAGGTCAGGTGTTATGCTAGGCTGCGCTCAGACCCTTATTAGGTAGAATTACTTTAGAATAACCTTTATTAGAATAAGCTCGAGTTACACTTTATTTTAGTATCGACATGATAACGACAACTATGGTCGCGATCGAGTCCCGTAATTGCTTTTTTCCACTCCATTTCCGTTCAGTTTCTTTCGTTTCGTAAGAAGCACAGAAATGAATACTGACTTGGATTACTGTATCAAACGAAGTTTAGAAAATATGCGCTGTGCTGCAATGATGACAGGTGCCACGATCGCAAAAGAGGATGGTCGGAAAGGCCTTGAAGTGCCTATTTTAAAGTAACAGATTATTTTACAATCAACTATGAGAAACTCACATCAAAAGGCATAAAATAGCTCCGATTTTATCTATTAACTAATTCAACTGACAAAGTCAGCAGATACAATAAAGTAGCAGGAAGGACATACACCATGGCACATGGCATTCCTTTCTATTAAAAATTATATTATTAACTCTAGGCGCTCATTTTGTCTACTTAAACATTAAAATTTACATTTCTGGAACAGGAGTGGAATAAAAGAATAGTATAGTTAAAAATGCTGTTTAATTCAACGGTAAGAACATAAATAAGTTAAGAAAACATTAACGTAAAAAAGTAGCTACAGCATAATTATCCACAACATCTTCCTTTTTCAACTATTAAGTAAACTTTAACTAATTCGTTTTTGAATGAAATACGAGTATGATATATTTAATGACAGAACAGCAAGCACTTTTACACCGCGAAAGTAAATGACTATAAATGGTATTTCTTTAAAATGTCACTATTAACTGAAGTAAAAAAATAATCATGATAAATGTGAATTCATTTTGATTTACATTTATGTGGTGATTACTTTCCGCCACATTTCGAAGGGGTTCTAAAACTACATTCGAGAAAATGCTAGAGAAAGAAGGAAGAAGAAAACTAATGGTTTTACATTCCTTACTTCTTCTGGAGGATTCAGTAGTATTTACTTTACTAAATGCTATAAATGTACATCTTATGTCCCAAAGAATACTGCGTGTCTCAACTAAGGCAGAAATACGATGCGCAAAATGATATATGTTATCGATTTTCCGTTGGAACATAGCAATGTGTAGTTTAAAATATTTGTCAAAGAGTTTAAGGTGTAGCTTCATCAAAATAAGTTTTTATGATGCAGTAAAATATAGCAGGATCAGTAAACAACTTAATCCACTGATTTTACAGTTCTGTCAGATCAGATATTTTTATTTGATTAGACTGAGAAAAGATTAAATGCATTTTTTCCCAAAAAGTATTCGCGAAAAATATCTTAAAGATTCGCGAAAAAGAGAAGTTAAATTTTGGGACGATGTTGAAACTCTTTAGTTTAATCTCTAATGATGATTCATATACTTTTCCACATCTATCTGAGTCTAATTTTCAATTTCACATAATGATCTTGCAGAGACCATTAGTTTTTTTTTAGCAAAAAACGTGAAAAGTCATTTGTGCTCTTGTCGAGATTCAAACCATGGATTTTTCATTGTGCTAGTCCTTTACACAACAAAAGAATGCAAAGGAGATGTGATAATTCCTTATACTCTCCCGCACTCAAATAGCACTTTAGAAGACACTCAATACCCTGTCGAACAAATCGAAATAGTCATGAGTTATGATCCACCATATGTTAACATTGGTGTCACTGTAGACCAGCAGGTGTTTCGAAAAGAGAAATGTGAAAAATGAGCTGAGCTATCCCTGGGACCTCTCAATGCCGGCTGGACGATCTATCTACTTACACCACAAACGCGTATACAGGGAAATGCTAAAATTCATTAGAATACGATATATAATAAACATTACCATTTTTATACATATAATTGATAGTTTAAGTATTACGTATTTTTTTAACCACTCATATTGCTGTGTGCACACGGGTTTTTAATGGATTGAATGCATACGGAATAGATGGTAGATAACTTGAAAAAATTATTTTCCTCAAAAAAGCCTTTTACAGTTCTGGAACTTTCTAGAAAAGTACTCATACAACTCTTCTCACTATAACAGAATACAACAAGTAGTTACCATTTCGAACTACGAACGTTAAACATTATATGTGTTTCACCCGGCCGCTGAGAAATCTTTAGTACCTTTCATTTCTCAAAGTTACTTGAAGGCTGTTAAAGTTATATCTAAGGGATGGTTATGGTTACAGTTACACACAAAGATTAATTACAGTTACACAGTTATAGCACCAATTACAGTTATACAGGAACAGGACTAAAATGTCGTAAATGGTCGCAAATTTTGGCGAATGTTGTCGATTTCTTGCCACATGTGGAGACAAAAATTAGTCTCCAAAACCATCGCACTTTAGAGAGATCTCGCCAATTTAGCGAGATTACCGTTTACTTCAATGCCCCGTGCTCGAATAAACTTGTCCCGCAGTGTTATTCTTTCGGCAAAACTTCACTCTCTTCTGACTTTTCATGCTACATTATACAAAAAAATATTGCAGTTTCACAGATAATTTTACTAAATTTATTTACGTACGTACAAAATTCGTAATTATATTTTTATTTAAATGTTTTACAGTAATAAGAAAAATATGTAATACTTTTTTTCCATACATCATACAGTATTTTATAAAGAAAGCAAAATTACAAATGTGTAATCAAATTAAAAAAAAACAGAGTATTACTTTTATGCAAAATTACGTAAATAAAGAAATAAACGTGTCAGAATATGCAGCAAATATTCATGTAAAATGGTTTATTAATGGCTAGAAACTGATATAAATATGTGAAATTATTTGCAATTATATAAATTTTCTATTAAGTACAAGCATTTTTTATTATAGTTTCTATTAAATATGTATTAGATTTATTATATTTTCGAGTAAGTAATATTTTCTATTAAGTATATATTACATTTATATTTTCTATGTAAGTAATATTTTCTATTAAGTATATATTACATTTATTATATTTTCGAGTAAGTAATATTTTCTATTAAGTATATATTACATTTATTATATTTTCGAGTAAGTAATATTTTCTATTAAGTATATGTCAGATTTATTATATTTTCTAGTAAGAAATATTTTCTATTAAGTACAAGCATACTTCGACCTACTGTGGGATTGCTTCTAACACACAGCAAAGAAATAAATGACGAATAAAACGAATGGCTTCAATTTGTTGGACGCCCCCTATGTACAAAGTTGTATTTATTGTCGTAAAAGTGCAAAACAAAAAGGATTAGTTCATTTCTTGTCATTTACATGTATCTACAGCTACACATTCACTTCATTCAAAAACTGTGCTGAGACCATTTCATAATTTCCAGCCACCCACTTTAATTCCGAGAAAATTATAAAACATAGATATGAAACGAATACTTGAAAAATACATAAAAAATATCTGAAAATAAATAAATAATAAAAATAATATTTTTACTAGGTGCTGTTATGAATTTACATTTTTAATTTAAAAAAATCTATGAGAATCTTTTATAATTATAATTTTAATTATCATGTTTAAAGTTTAAGGAGTGTTACAATTATTTTCTGAATAAAATGTATTGTTACGGATTTCACATTTATTTGGCTATTTATTTAGAATTGTAATTAAAATTGCTTTATATTTCCCGTGCAACGCAGACGATTTTTGAAGAGAAAGCTACGTCGAAAAAAAATAAAAATGAAAGAGCGCGTGCATTTAATGTTTAATAAATAAGTATATCGTTATTACTGTTGCCATCTAGAAAAATCTAGAAATATCGAGATTGTTCTAGTGATAATTAAAAAGCCGAATTGAAACACCTCATCTCAGTTGTTGTTGTAGTTGTAGCTGTAAAAAGCGAACTGCTGTTTGTTTACTTAATGCTGTTATTGCGTGTAGCGATTTCGCTGTGAGATAGAATTATTTTATCTATTTTGAACTGAGTTTTTGCTAAACGTTTGAGATATTGTGATATTGTGTGACTATCTCTGAAGAAATATTTCAGCATTTTGATTTATTTCTTGTGGAAAGAATAAATTTTTCTTAACTTTTTACGACTTGGGCATTCAACCCATAACGAACCCGTACGTACGCAACAGTATCTTATTATTCACAAAAAGAAACTCTTTTAAAATGAAAATACCACTCACCTGAAACATCATCTTAATAGAGAGATTGTGGTTGATTTTGACTCGAAAACAAAACAAAGCTGCCCGATGCCTGATTTAAACTAACTCTGAAATTTTATATATCTTCTGTATATTTAAAAACTGAAAAAAATATGTAATATAACTCTATGAAAGTATTTAATGGTTTTAGTTAGATATATAATGAAATTTATGCATTGTTATTTAAATCAATCAGATTAAAAAGCATAAAAGTAATAACCTTAAGAACCGCATCTACTGTTTTTAAATACTTAGTTTGTTAATCAGTAATTGGCAGATTAAATATGAAAGCTTATTTTACATTTTGCCGAATGGTAACACATGTTGAATAAATGGAGCTTTCTTTCTCTCCGATAAGTGTTTCATATGATTATCACTTCGCATATCTTCAGTTTAATGTAAACGAAAAGGTTTGAAATATTGTCAAACTGGAATGAACTACTTGGAATATTAGAAAGCACGTTAAAGCTACCAGCCTATAGGAAGGAATACTTTCGTAGATGAATTTATAAGGAAACCGGCTTGTATTCACATTACACATAGAAAAACCGCGAAGATGCCCAAGTAAGCCATCTATTCTTCGATATTCATAACCGCTTCGAACTATCAGAGTTCACCGGTTTTAATCAATTCGGGCATTGGACGGCCGAATATAGTGAAGTTTTTCAGATCTGAAATACTGTGGAATGTGATGCAACTTGCAAATTATAGTGTCACTTGAAAGGAAACACTTGTACAAGCAGAAAAAATATTTGGCGTAATTTAAGAATTTGTATTACAAGATAATCCTGCAGCTTAAAATTTTATACCATAGGAATTCTGCTGGTTGTTCTCACAGCTAACCGGTTGTTAATTTTGATGCTATTAAACCCAAAATTGAAATTTGCAGTAAAATTTTCAAAATTAATTTCTTCCCTCAATTTGGATATCATATAAATTTCTGAAATTATCCTGCAGAACAATCTCATTAATAACAGAATTTAATTTTTTTTATGTCAGAAAACTGAAAAAATTGTTCCAAGTCTCACTTCAGTTCTTTCGACAAAGCACTGGAAGTTCTACGTCTAGCATTACACTTCTACCACATTTAGCATCATAAAAACAGTATTTTGATAATGTTGGACTTAATTCAAATGAAACTGCAGTAAACGATAAAAGTATTGCTTATTTACACTAATTGTTTACGTTGACATTCTATATTTTTCATATCCAACTGTAAATGTTAAATTCTTGAAGTTAAATCTGACTCTTTGTTGTTTAATACTTCTATGCAGTTAACAAAATTCATCGCAAAATTTGTGCAACAACTGTTAAGACCCTGTTACATTACTAAGTTATCCACGTTAAAAACGTGTAGAGTCATTAGGTTATTTGGAAGCAGGAGACATGAAAAATGAGCAAAGCCTTCGTCGAGAATCAAACCATTTACCTCTCGGTTACGCGTCGAGCGTGTTGACCATTACACCACGAAGGCATGCGAAGAACCAGAAGGCGAGAGAAGTACCTAATAAACTTTTATATTACTTGCGATTTCTCAGTTAGCAATACCTGATATGAGAAGAACTAAAATTTAGGAGGAAGAATACTTTGCATTGGTCGATTTATAGATAAAATATTTAAACACTAATACGTGGCAAAATCGTTTATGTATATCTTACAAATTCTAGTAATTGCGGAAAAAATACTGCTTAACTCCCAATATGCATAATTTTCCTAACAAGAAGATATTCTTTCTATGTTACATTCAGTTTTTTTATGACAAAACGAAAAAGGCTGTAAATAAAAATACTACATACTATACTTTATTAATAATATATTTCTAGATAAACCGCCTAATTATCTTCGCTTGAAATCTCCAGAAAGCTACTTTCATCGAAAAGCAAATTTTTCATTACTAACTAATACCTAATATAAACAACAGAATGGTACACAGGACATGCCCTGGCTCTCTGCTGGAAATCAAATGTGACCGTGGCTAGACTAACATCTGGGCATCTTAATTGCTTTCCTTTGATTTTAGTGGCAGAAAAATCCATCCCGCTTGTAAAAAATGCTGTGGCCATCCAGCTTCACCTGATCACATACTAGGTTGCTTCGGACTCTCAAATGGGGTCTTAACATCCGATCCCCTTATTGTTATTGACTTTTTGGCGGTCAACAACCTTCTGGAGCTGATCTGACATCTTCTGAGCTGATCAAAAGATCTGACATGAAGATAAGCAACAACAACATAAACAAAACAATAATAATGCAAACAATTTAACTTGTGCTTTCGAATATGCTATTGCCAATTGCTGAAAAAGAATTCATTATCATAAGCAGAATTAATTGCAGCATACATTACAGTACGAAGAAATGCGTACTTTTATATCCGCGACCGTAAATTAATAATTATAATAGTAAGTTTTGACTATTATAATTACAGTTGCAGCCTGTTTACTGCTCAAAATCTTCGGATGCTCTTAGAAATCCTCAGCATAAGTTAAAAGGCTTTATAACAGAAATAAAAACAAAAAAAATATCTTTAAATAACCTGATAGGCAGCCACAGAGAGACGATCTTATAATTTGGAACAGAAGATTAATCTGAGTGCTCTTAATTTGACTTTAATTAAACTGAGGATTATGGCGATAACTTATACCTCCAGTGTCCGCCCTTGACTGATCCTGAACCGAAATCGTCGTCGGCGAGTATAAGATAAATATTTGAGCTGATGGGGCTCACCTCTTTTGCTTACATTAAAACCACACCGAAAGGCCGAACAACCCTCGTTTACCCTTTGGAATTAATCACGCCCCAACCTTGCGCCTGCATTATGGAAATTTCCGGAGACTTAAAGCGGATTTTACGCGCTCCAGAAATTCATCTTCCCAAGACTCGGGTTGATGGCTCTATTTTACCCTGCTGCCTTCGAGCGCACATCATTACCACTAACGGGCGTGAAAG
>KK117429.1:592475-610674 GCA_000611955.2 Stegodyphus mimosarum | reverse complement strand
GACGGAAGTAAAAAAAAGGAAAACAAAAAAATGAAGGAAACAGAAAAACAACATTGATTGCACCCATTTTAAAACTTAAATTGAATCTGTTCGGGAGAAATTCTCCAATTCCTTTTCGAAATATCCAAGTGTTTGCGGCTGAATGCTAAGTGTTTTGGAATCCATTAGCCATGTTTTTTTACTTCATTTTAAAGCCGAGCAGACAGTTAACAATAGAAGTTGAAAAAGTCATCATTTTTTTTCGTTTTCCTAGAGAAGAAAGATGATTCACAAAATAAATGAGATGAGGATTTGGGTTTATTTCGAAAATCATACAATTCCCCATACGTTGCCATTCCAAGATGCCCAAAACTTATCTTTTCGAAGATCGAGTTTCCCTGAAAGATTATCCCTCGAAGTATTTTTCTGGAAACTCTTTTGAACAAGCATCATTTTGAAGCTTATAAAGCATATTTTAGAATTTGCATTTGGTTATCAGAGTAGGATGTTGACAAAATTGACCTCACTTAGATACGATTTTTTTTATTCCGAAATCCTTCTTCAAATCTATACAAAGAAAATGATCTAAATCTCACATAATTCTCATTTGATTTCCATTGCATTTATTCATTGTGTTTTTATAAATAAGGATTATCTTCACTATATGTATAAATGCTTGAGTGTATACGCTTTTTTAGACGTTTCCCTGTCCTAAAAATAGTAACATGTTTTTATTTTATTTCTTGATAAGAATCAATCTTGAATTAATGGACTGAATGAATCTTGGGTTACTTATACAACGCTCCTGATGCATAGATTTATACACAACAAAAAATAAAATTGTAACTCTTTATCCAGTAATAATTACTATACCAAAACTTTGCACCCCAAACGCGAAATAAAGTACTTTGACGCTTTTAAATTATGTATTCAGTATAATTATTGTCTTTTTGTTCTTCTACCCGTTTAAAGAAGCACACAGATTTTATATTCTAAATTTGTAAAGATGGGATTCACCATTCTTAAAGCAACATTAATTTCACATTGGATTGAAATGGATGGAAAGAATTTGTAATTAATAGGTGGATATTGTCAAAAGAGAAAGAAGCTATATATATTCAACTACCTTTTTTTTTGCTTAAATATCTTACCCATGCTTACAGTAATGTTTTGACTATAATGAATTCCTGAAAGCTTGTAGTTTTTAAATAAAATTTTTTTCTGTTTACTAAACTGCAACCTAACGACTAGTGTTAGCTGTTGTTTGTTTATGTCAGTTTGTTTTTAGTGCAGAAAATTCATCATCCACCCCTGCCCAAAATTCAGACAGTGATTTATTACTAAATTTCCTTTTGATTTCGCCACTTGACGTGAAACCTATGAAGATTTCTTCTTCGGCAATTGAGAGCCCTTCTTTTCTTCTTCATTTAATTCAATACTGGGAAACCTAGAATTTAAGCATTTTATTGAAAATGTTTTCTTGATTTAATTTTCGGAACCACGCTCTTCTATACACTTGTTGCTTTATCGCCTAACGTTCGCTTACGACTTAAAAATTTATCCATGATTCTGTTTAAAATCTACTGCCATAAATATTTAATGTTGTAAATTGCAATTAGCGTGTAAATTACAAAATGCACATTCAAGCTAGATTCGGTAGCGATAGAAGGATCCACTCGACCGAGACTGACTGGATAGAACGAAATGCAGTATTTATGCACATTTTGCGCAGACATTTCATAGGTTGCGCAGAAGTCCACGAGAGTGCCGGATGTGATGGATATAAGATAGACAGCAACACAGACTAGAACATTTTTTCTAATGACATTTGCACTTTTAGAAAAGGGGGATTAAGGAAGTAAATATTTAATTTAATTAAATATTATTTTGTTCCAATTTAAAAACTAGAAAGGAAAAGTAACATAAAATTTATCATATTACTTAAAAGTAACCTATTTAGAATATTTATAACTTAAAAGCAACATATACTTTATAATTAAGGTCGTATTGTAGCTTTAGCGTCAAAGTGCATTATTATTGCATTTAATTCATTGCTATTGTACGGGGGAAGCGATGAAAATTATGATTGAAAACTGGGTGGCAAATATTGAAAGTTTGAGAAGCACTAAGTAATGAACTAAAAAGGGTGCCTTACTTACGACACTAAATTAACAAATTTAACAACCTCCCTACAATCTACATAAGTTGGTACCTTGCTGATACAGAATGATACTTCGACAAGTTAGCCTTACCAACTAAGAGTTAACAGCACTTATTTTACTGGAGAGAACACCACGTTCAACAGAAAGAATTTATAGCAAGGCTTTTTTAATATAGTGAGTAATGCAGTTATTAGTGAGTTTAATTTACGATTATACAGTTTCAATGAGATTGCACTAAATGGCAGAAAGACTGGACTAATGCCAATCAAAGCCACCGCTCATTCAGCTATCTGCGAATCACTGATTTGGATTGAAAGATATTTACACCACAGCTAATCCATTACATAACAGATCAAGGACCATTTGCAAGTACTTTGTAGATTCAATATCAGCCATATAGAAAAGTGAATGCACTGAAATTCAGGAACGCAGCACATGACCTATACACATATCTTCTCACATCAAGGCATCATTCGTGGCTCCACGGTATAAATCAAAAGGCATACTGTAAATACATGATAAAGCAAAAGGGCCAGATAAGCTGTATAATCCAACAAGTACGGACAATAAAGACATTAACATTCTATTTCCGTACGGTCAAGATTTCTAGGCAGTAGTATAGTCAGCGATTCCATGCTGGTGAATGTCTTCATAATGACACATACGGGATTCCAACTACATTAGTACATGGAAGTACGTCTCCGCCATAACATTTGCAACAATGACAAATAATCAGTGTTAATAACACGGCTCATGAAGCGGCGAGCATGAAACCACTACCTGTTTAGTCGTCTTAGCAAAATAACGGAATTCTTTCTTCCGTTACCTAAGAGGTGTGGTCCTAGAACAATTTAAGTTGCAGTTAAAATCCAGCGTATTTAACTTCCCTTCTAAGATTCTTAAATGTTGCAATACGTAAAATATTAAAATGAATTTTTTACCATAAAACTCATGTTCGAATTCAGAACATGATTCTTTTCTAAAACTCACTGATTTTTTGTTTACTCTGTGTGAGTGTAGAGAGGAATGGTTGAACTTCAATAAAATAGGAAATAATTAACAATATTGTGATCATAGCGCAATTTCTTCAAAAGTATAAAATAAAAAATTCTACTAAAATTTTATTCCTTGTGACTATGCCTCTGTGACAACTAAGTCACCGTCTGAACGTAGCTTTAGTGCACTGTCTTTAAAAAAATCTTTATCACATTAAGTCTAGTTATTACCCCACACCGGTTAGTACAAGCTAACTAGGGGCTGGAATTCTCATTAAGACAATTTCTAAACATATTATGGAGGATTTTTGTTTTCGCGCAACGTACTATTTAAAAGTTGATAAAAGTTTCACTACCATTACAGTTGTAATATTGCAATATTACATGCATTTTAAATGTGATCTTTAAGTTTTAAGAGAGTAGCATCGAATTTATCTCTCATCTGTAAAGTATATATTCATCCATTAACGTTGCAGAGACATTAAGTTATTCCGAAGCTGGAGACGCGAGAAATGAGCAAAGCCCTCGCCGGGACTCGAACCACGAACCTCTCGAATACGTGCCGAGCGTGCTGACCACTACACCACGAAGGCATGCTAAGAAGGCGGGAGAAATACCTTATAGAATTTTGATCAAATGCAAGAGGTTAAAGAAGTCTTCTTATGTATTGTTATATTGTGGTAGTAAAAACATCCAACTTGCATTTAGAAAATTATATAATTATTATATAAGATTATTATATAATTATGACATAAAATTTTATATTTGATTTCAGGTAATTTCAAGTTCATCTTCCAAGATGCCCGTTCACATAAAGCGTGTGACTATAATTAAGTATTAATAATAAATAATAAGTAGCAAATAAGAAAAAGACCTTAGGAAAGAATCAGTAATATACCACTATTTATTTAACAAAATTGGAAAAAAATATTAAAACTAAAGACTTTAAATTCTCTTAGGGAAATATTACTGAAATTAATTTCCGAAATATGAACTGGTACAACAAGAAAAAGAGATTTTAGATTCCACATCACGATCGCTTGTCAAGAAATTTTAAATTAATGAACTTCTTGGCTTTAAGCGTTGTTGGTCTCTTAACTATTATTTTTAATTAAATAGTTAATTAATTAAATAGTTAATTAATCCTAATTACTTAGGAAAGAACCTTCTTCAAATAAGGAAATGTGTTTTCATCAAGCAAAGTCTGTTAAATTAAATTAACGATTTTAATCCTAGATACCTTTACCCAAAGTTATAAAAATCCCTTTATCATGATTTTAATAGTCTTTCGATTTTTTTAATACATGGAATTGTGTTTATTGCTTCGATTTTTTAATATTTATCTATTTTATTACTTCTATGTAAATAGTTTAATTTCACAAAAGGGTATTGAATATTTTTGCAGTTTGGACATCAGAAATTTCTGCCAGATTTTTTCCCAAATGAAGACAACATTTCATTTATTTAGAATAAATTTAATCCAATACCAAAGTGATGATCAAATTTATCAAAGCTTCATTTACATTCCTTCATTTCATTCAAAAATTTTAATTTCCTAACATTTTTCAATAATTTATATTCGGCAAAACGAGCTTGAAACTGTTGTTATTTCTGGCACGTTCTTTACATTTCTTTTTATTTTTAATATTACTTGTAGAGACATTAGGCTATTTCGATGCAGAAGACATGAAAAATGAGCAATTTTTAAGTGGAGGCTTTGCTGTACGCCCGAAGAAAGGAGCCGACTGTTATCTTATTTCGTGTGAACAAAGGGTAATTACCCTTCTTGAGTTTACGCTCTCTGTTCTTCACACTAAGCAATTATTCGCTTAACATTTCACTAGGTCCTCGACACTTAAATTAACAGAATAAAAGTGATGAACCCTACAGTATGGCTCATCCACGTTCGTTCCAGTCATTCAATTCGAGTTCGAAACTCTGGAACGAACTGGTTGCATGGGTGTTTTTCTCCCATGCATAACTTAAAGAAACACTTTCTCTTAAAAAGTCCTCAATGAAGGTATTGTTTTCCTTAGGTTGACATAACTATCATTCCCATACTATCTGCTATAAACGCGTATCTTTCGATGCTTAACATATGAAATGCCTATACTATTAAATGCTGCAAAAATCTGCATGCTTCCGAAGAGCGTTTGCCGGCATGCTTGATTTTGAAAGTAGGAGAAAAGGAGAAGAAACTGGTAGTTAAATTAAAGTTGTTATAACTTTTGTATTTATGTATCACGTGTTAAAGAAAACTTGAAACTGTGGTCATGAGTTAGATGATAATAATATTTTTCTGTGAAAGTGTGAAATTCGTCAGAGTTTGAGAATGCTTTTTACAACTCAGTAACTTGTCATATTGTTTAAATTTCCATTGAAGTATTTAGAATACCATTCCAATGGACAGTTTGACGCCGAACAGAAATTCGATGCTGCTCGCAGTGGTGAAAGACAATCCGTTCATCTTCTGTCTGCCATCAGATAAAGTCATAAAATCCCTCTAAAATACTCGGTACCTACTTTTCGAATTCGCGTTACTACACGAGATAGCCTTTCCATGAAATTTTGTGAATTTCATCAGATATCTATGTCTGATAACCTTCATATAAGCTGCAGCAACTTCAAAATCGTCGCATATATGGTTTTCGTTATTTACAATATTGTTTGATATGCCATGGTTTCGAATATTATGCAGATGTTGCATAAAATTACTGCTATCCCAAGATAATTCGCCTAATAATAAAACAATTAAAAATCAAAATTAATGAAACTATAAAATACAATAAAATCGAGAATAACAACTATCAGAAAGAACGAGACATTGCGGAAAAAACATCACATTCATATTAACACGTGATCAAAAGACTCAATAAGTAAGTTTCGTTGAAAGCATAGCATTAACCAAAAGTTAAAAATTAATGAGCATATCTGGGAATTTCCGATACACAGTCTCACGCGCTGAAGATAAAAATGTTTTTTTTTTGTACAACGTTGCCACTGCTCGCTTTGAAATCCTTGAGTTTGTTAATCAAAAATTCGTTAAAGTTTTACAAAATATGAAACCGATAACAAAACAAATTCCAAATTTCAAATTGGGACTTCCAGATGCCCATATTCGCTGTAGAATTGCGTCATTCAAAATTGGATGGCTATAGATACCGTTGTTTTATCACAATGCGGGAAACATACACACATTTATGCAGATCCTTCATTATTTAATTTCTTCAAATATAATATAGGGCAATAATATTTGGTGGCAACAATTTGAAGAATGAAACGGCCATTCAGAATGATTCGATGCAAAATCGTAAAACGAAAACAATAGCCCCTCAAGGACAATACTTTTAACGACAATATTTCTTATTACTTAATGCCACCCTAAATACAGCTGGGTGAAAGTTTATAATATTACTAAATATTTCTTTGCATTTCTCGCCAAGTAAAATACCCGACGTCATGGAAAAAGGAAAAAAAAAGCTAATGCTTTGATAAATATATATATATATATATATTTAATTGTTTTACGAGACAGCATTTAGAATACAGCATTTAGAAATACTATCATTTTGTAAATCAAGCAGCATTTTCTCAAAAACGTCGTTGATAATATACCGTCTTTTTCTGAAAATAAGACATCCTCCGAAAATAAGCCCTATCATGATTTTCGGAACTTTTTGTAAAATAAGACATCCTCCGAAAATAAGCCCTATCGTGATTTTCGGAACTTTTTAAAATAATGAGACAAAAAGAATTCGTTAAAAAATGCTGTTGATTTATTAAGTATAAATAATAATATTGTTGCGAAAAATTCGGCGGTTGCGCCTGTATGTAAGCTTTCCGGCATAGCACTAGGGTTGCCATAAAATAGTGTATGGTAGGGTTGCCAGATTGGCGACTTTATCGCCCATTTAGCGACCAAATCGGTGATATCCCATGGTCCAATCGGGAAGCTTCTAGAATAATTTCCTGTCGAGATATTTCTCGAAACGTGTGGAACTTTAAGAAAAGCTATACAAACCCTTGCGTTTCTGAGAGCAGTTAATTGTGAAGTATTGTGAAGTTAGTTGCGAGCAGTGTGTGATTAACTGTGATTAATTGTGAGAATAGCTGTTTACTGTGAGTGTTAAGCTACGCGAGAGTTTTGTGAACGGAAAGCGATCGAGATAGTGCTTTGCCGTGAAGCTATCTTTACAGTATAGCTTGACAGTGTATTGGTGATTGTTCCATGGTGTTTATTATAAGTTTAGTGTTGCCGTGAAGCTACCTTTACAGTTACAGCCTGAAGCTGTGTTGCTGATTGTTTCAGCGTATTTATTGTAGATTTTCGACGCTTTCAAAGGTAATTTTGGAACTGTGCTGTAAATAGTGATTCTTGTAAATAAATTGTGCTTTTTATTGTTCTGCATCGTGTTTTCATCGGATACTCTCAAATCCACGAACCCGTAGAACGCAACAATATGTTTCGCTTTCCTAATACTCGTATTTCAGAGAAATGTTTGAAACAAAATATTCCGAGAAATTAATTGTTTACCTCTACAGTTCGTTTCAAATTAATTCTATCTTAAAAATACAACATAAGGCAGCAGTCTACATTGAGTGACAGTGCAGGTATACAACGTTCATTCATTTCAGTCTTGTAAATCTGATTATTTCCTCATACGTAATTTTATTTAAAAATAAAGTGAATAATTTTTAACCCCAGTTAAAATGAGTACAAAACGAAAGAGCTATTCCTTCGAGTACATAAAAGGAATCGTGGAAGACTCCAGGGGTGTAAATCTTGTAGCATTCTGTAAAGAGAAGATGCTGGATCTCCGTATGGTTCGTAAATGGCGTGCAGACTACGATTACCTGTGTCAACTGGTGGACAAAGGAAAGGAGAAAAAACGCAGAGTTGGATCAGGTCGGCAGACGTTATTTTCTGAGTTGGAAGATTGCATCTGGGAATGGATTGCAGGCAGGAGAGCAATGGCTTTAATTGTGCGCAGGGCTGATATTAAAAAATTTGCCCTTGAAACAGCAATTGAATTTGATATATCCACAGAAGAATTTAAAGCATCGTCACACTGGTTGGGCAAATTCCTTAAACGATATGAACTGTCTCTAAGGAGATCAACAACATTGTTTAAGCTGGAAGACAATGAAGTCGTTAAGCGTGCACTTGCGTTTAAGCTTTTTGTTGATGGCATCGATTTTTCGAAATACCAACTCTCCAACATTATTGCTATGAATGAGACCGCGGTATTCCTAGGCCAAAGAGCTCAAACGACAGTTCACCACAAGGCTTCTTCGTCAATTTACGTTCCTTCTACCGGTTACGATAGTGCACGTGTTACCTTTTCTTTTTTGCGATTCATCTAGATGGCAAGAAAGTATCGCCATTTTTAATCACTAAATGTGAAAAAGACCAGATTCAAAGTGTTTCAGGAATTTATGTCATTGAAAGTGAAAAAGCCTGGTGCACCCAAGCAGTTATAAGAAAGTGGGTTGATTTTATGCTGTCACCACTGTTAAGGGGTCAGAATAGAGGTTTACTAGTTTGAGATTCAGCCAGTACTCACCGCGCTAAAGACATGAAAAACTTTCTTGCTGAGAGGAAGATTGATCAAATAATGATTCCGGCAGGAATGACTGGTTACCTCCGGACACTTGACATTGCAATAAACAAGCCATTCAAGGATCATTTGCGGATGGAAATCAATGAATATATTGAAAACAGAATGGTGAGAAATCATCGAGGTAATTTTGTAAAACCAGGCTTACAAGAAGTTGTGAATTGGGTAAAAAATTCATGGGACAAAATAACTGATAGTGATGTTTCCAATGCACTACGAACAGGCTACTTAGACAAGAAGTATTCATTTAACGATAGCTATATCGCAAGACATGAGAGATTCGGACCAATAATTCAACAGGAAATGGATTTGGAAGAAAATCAGAATATAATTCAGAATTTTATTTATGACGATGTTCCAGAAGAAGATGACATGACAGTAATTGAATAAATTTAAATTTCTGTATTCTGTGTAAAATAAATATTAAATAAAAATATATAAATATACTTTTATTTTTGCCCTCCCCCGAAAATAAGCCCAGCGCGTATTTTGGACCAAAAAAGAAAGTAAGACAGTGTCTTATTTTCGGAAAAAGACGGTAGTATGCGTTAAATTTTAGTTGAGGAAAACGAGCATTTGAGTGTGTGAAAATTAGCTGTGACACAGACGAATTTCCTTATTTAGAATGATATTAAAAATACGAGAAAAAAAACTGAAAGCTTTCAGATTTTACATTATACCCAAGGGGGAGTTTTTTAACGTTTACTGCGTAACCTTTTTTTTTATTAAATATCATGTTCTTCGCACTTAAACCATAAAATTCAAACCAACAGCAATATTGCAAAATAATTTTTAAGTGAGCATATATATCTTTAGAATTTCTGATACACAGTCTCGCGCGCTGGAGATTAAAATGTTTTTTTCGTACAGTGTTGCCATTGCTTGTTTTGAAATCGTTGAGTTTCTTAATCAAAAATTCGTTAAAGCATTACAAAATGCGAAATCGATAATAACAAAAATTCCAAATTTGATCTTACAGATGTCCACATGTGGAGACGTACGTTATTCAAAATTCGATGGCTGTAAGTACCGTTGTTTTATCACAATGCGAGAAACATACATACATTTAAGCAGATTCTTCATTATTTAATTTCTTTAAATATAACACAGGGCGATCATTTTTGGTGGCAACAGTTTGAAAAGTGATACGTACATTTAAAGTGAATCGACGCAGAATGGCAAAACGAAATTAATAGCCCTTCTGAGCTAACGCTCCTTTGGGATTAAAATTAAATTTTCAATTCTCATATATCTGTTTTTATGTGTTATCGAATTGTAAATTTACACTGCCAATTTATTTGTTGCTTTGTACTCACATAATTTCCACACTGATGTTTTTTTCGAGTTTAGTATTAAATACGTAATTACATAATTTCTTCATGTTTTGCATTTAATCATTTTAGTGATCGGGAAACTGTTCACTTCCATACAAGGCCTTGTTCATAGAGTTTCGGCCGAATTTAGTAGTACAGAGGCTGTTCGCACATTTTTTAGACGATGTATATTGTATTCACAAAACTAAATTACATAAAATTCTTGTGTTTTAAATGTTTTATTTGACATCCTTTATTCTGAACTATCTTTCGACACCGCAATTTCTAGGATAATAATGCCTTTTAAAGTGTCAGAAGAGGTATTCTATCCCATTCCTCCCAGCAGCTCTTCTGAGTCCTGTTAGGGTTTTGGGACAACGTTTGGGTAATGCAATTTTTAAAAGTCCGAAACCACAAAAATCCATAGGTGACACATCTGAAGATTTAGTAAGGATATCAGTGAAGGGTATGGCCTTGATACCAGTTTTTTGTTCCATTTCTTTCAGGAAATTTACAGTGGATTTTGGATGTGTGACTGCTAGCTTTGTCCTGATGGAGTCTCAGAGATTGACGGCACTGTGAATAAAGCGATGGTATTTCATTCAGAAAAATTGGCGATAAATATGTTCCTGATAGTATTTGGAGTTAATCTTGACATTTTTTTTTGCACTCTCTTTATTTTTAACTTGCTATTATAAGGAAAACCAGCAACAATCATAAATCCCTTAGAAAAACTTTCTTTAGATTCTTTGAACTGTGTACTTAAATTTTTTCTCCCCTTTTATGATAATAAATGGCTCTTTTTTGTTACAATCATTTCAATACATCCATGCGTCATCTATTGTGACAATTGTTTTCCATTTTTCTTTGGATAAGTGTTTCTCATATAGAATTCTGCAGCGTCTCCTGTGTTGAGCGATATGCTTTGGAAGAAGACGATGCACATTGCGTTTTTTCGCTTTCTTAAGATTTAAATCAACGTTTATCATTTTGTTTACAGTGGACACCAAGCATTTTAATGATTTTCCAACTGCCCTTTGACTAAGGGGATTTTCTTTTAACACTAAACAACGCACCTTTGCAATAGTCGAAGATGTCCGTTTTTTCCTTGGATACTTGTTTGGAATTTTTGTCCCCCTTGAGGCTCCAGTTTGACGTTTTTTTCCCTTTCTTGTTGATGATGTTACCTATCGACGCTTTAGATATCACAAAAACATGACTCTCACATCGTTTTTGGATAAAGGAGTATGCATATTTCTCTTCGAAAACAGCGTAAATGTAGCCTTCGAACCACTGCTTTGTTAAATTCGCCATTTTGAATAAAAACAAAACTTTCAAGCCACAGACGATAATTTTGACTTTTAAAAATATAGCACAATTGCAATTACTTCTTTTGCAACAAACGATTTTTTATTACCGCTTACCAAAATCGTCTAAAAATGTGCGAACAGCCTCTGTATTCTCCAATCCATACTCAAAACAGTTGCGGCAACTCTCTGAAGAATAAATTTGCCGACGTTTGTGACTTCCGGACATTTCTCATTATGCCCATATACTGTGATGGCACTGCTTGTATAGAATACGAGCGCCCTTATAACATATATCTAAATACAGAACTACCATTGCGTTATAATGAGGAAATGCTGTATTTGCTTCAGTTAGTTTAATACCTTAAGCCTGTTTCCTTTCATGAAAATCCAGCTGGAAATCTATTGATAATACAGAATGTTACATGGTAGCTTTCAAGGTATTTTAATCCCTCATAAACTAAAACTTCAAGTTCCGGTCTTAAACCTACTTTATGTACGGCACTGCAAACATGCTGTTCAAATTTAACATATTTTACAAACTAAAGAGTGGCAAGTTGATTGAAAGGTATTCAGAAAGCACAGCCAGCAATCTTTTAAATTTCTTATTAAAATAATTTAGGTTCTCAGTTACGTAAAATAGACATTATCAACACACGTAGAATGTCGAGTTCGAACACCTTAAGTTGCGAGTTATGACTGTCATTAAATATATGCATATTAGCTTGTCAGAGGTTTAGAAGACAGCACTTAACATATAGCAGATACCCCTTGTTTAACCATAAAAGCACACGTACGGGTTTATAGTGGTTTTATTCTTCCGAATTTCTCATTACCTCGTAAAATCTTCCGCTCGTAAAATGAGCTAAGATAAGGCAATACTTTTAAATATATTTTTTTTAATTTTCTAACTTTTTAATCGATAAATACTTCACGAAAGATTTTTAATTTGAAAGATCTGATGCGCAATTAATCGCATAATTGCCGCTTATTCTGAAATAATTAAGAATCAGAGTTGTCCTTAATCTACTAATTTCCTTTTCAGCCAATTTAGACCAAAATTATATAAAAATTACTTTCTTTTCTAAGAGAAAATTAACCCAAATTAAAATATAAAATAAAAATTAAATTCAATCTCATATTGAGGTCAGTTTTATTAAAAAAAAGTATTTATTTTGGGAAAGGCAGGCACGATACTTTTCTTCAAAAAACAAGAGCAGTGTGGACAGTGTGCCTAAAGTAAGTCATTGAAGTTGGAGATCAGGCGAAAATAAAGTGAAATAAAAATGAAAATAAAAAAGGAATATGTAATTAAACGATGTAAAAACAAATAAGTAACCCAAAATGAAACAATAATGGTAGCATAATCTTTTCAGCAATACAAAGGTCATAACAAATCAATTTGTGAGAGAAGGCTGTTAAAAATTCTGGGGAAAAAAAAAACTAGATTTAAATTAAGCGCCTTATCTAAAATTAGATTTAAATTAACTGAGTTATTTAAATTAAGTACGTTTAAAGAAATAATACGCTTAAAAGTTTTATGAGTTTAATACCTAATTTTTCAAATCTATCATGATCTGACAAGCAAAAGAGAACTCCTGCAAACTCAAAGCAAAACTCACGTACTAAGGAATTTAAAAAAGAATTAACAGGGGGAGGTCTATACTAATCTTGAACATCAGATTAGTTTTATAAAATATAAATGATCCTATACATTCGAAAAGAGAAATATCAGCTAAAAATGGTTGCTAATTTCCCATAAATGATCCAGAAAAAGTATTTAATGCAACGTTTTTGAGCTCCAAAGGCGAATTTTCAGATAAAATTTGACGACATTTTGAAAATTTAGAAAATTACCGAAACATCGCTGTGTAGCCAAATATATCTGCATACAGGTCTTTTTTCCATTATATATGGAATGTAAATTCAACCAATTTTTGATGCGACCCTTGTAAGAACTCCATGAAGTGCTGCTCCAGACAACTGCGAGACACGGACAACACCCGATCTGTCTATGTAAGCAGCCCAGGTGTGTGTCTGTTCAGCAAGGAGCAATCAAAATACACGGCGAACCTAAATTCCTCTCGGGTGGTTGATAGTAGAAGAAAAGAGTTAAAAGATCCTCATACCCCCTTCCAAGGTATTTTTACTCCAGGCTGGGGCGGAGATGCACAGTTAATGCAGCCGGACTACACCTATACGACACGTACAACCTGTGGTGAAATTTTGGTGTCCAGCCCGCATATGAGCATTCTGTACCGCGCTACGTGCATAGGGAAAAATCCGTACTTCTGATTGGACATACCTTCAAATGACATAATTTTCGCTTGGCGTAATGACGTTTAGGCGGAGTTCTTACGGTTTTGTTTTCTTTGAATAAAGCGCATGAGTGACAGTGAAGCGTGAAAATTATCTTTCGTTTACTTTCACAAGAAAAAAAAATAGTAGCACCGTTCTCCAGTGGCTTCCTGATTCATTGAATAATAAAGTTACAAAATCTTTCAAAGATGCTGTTAATATCAAAAGTAATCTTAAGCGCTTAGATTTTATAAATATCTGAATGAATTTAGTGAAAAAACCAAAGCACGACGATCTTGATCTAACTGTAAAGGCATTGTGTGATACTAAGTATATTATTATTATTGAAGTTTTGTTGCATTCTGTTTCTTTCACATTGCAGAAAATATTTCCTCTTTGTAAATATCATGTTATTTCCATGTTAATATCCATGTCATTCTAATACGTCTGTTGCTTTAAATGAAAGAAAAAAGTGCGTTCAGTACTGTTGCTAATTTAATACACGAGCGTAAGAAAGAAACTTCCTTCTCTGACAAACACAATTTTTATGCAACGGTATAAAAGATGTTACACATTAAAAAATGAGCAATATTCATAAAGTAATATTATTCAATTTGAAATACCTATTTCTGTTTCTCTCTTACAAATCTGTATTAGTCTAACTTCAAAAATAAATTTTACTTTTTCAGACCGATTATAAATATTGTGAATTTATTGAGCACTTGTGTAATGTTAGCTCCCAACATCGTTTGGACTATTTTGGAAAATTGATTTCTCTCATGCTTTCGAGATTGTATTAGCAGAGAATGGATGCATAATGAATATGAAATAATTAATTAATAATCACATATACACACCTTTAATATGAAAGGTTTTAAATTAAAAATGCATTTATTAAAAATCTCTGCACTTGATATTAATACAGATTTAAGGAGTTAGCACAAAAGGAAATAATACTTTTTCTCTCCAGGAAAAAAAATCACTACATTTTTACATTAATTTCACCACACTTACAGTGTTGTAAGAAGTGTAATCTCATAGCAATAAAAATACAACGCAAGCAATAATCTCCTCGTTACTGCTTTCAAAATGCAAACTAACAGTATGGAAGTGTACCTTCCAGCCCAAGCAAAGTCAAGGCGTTCCTAGGCTTAGAGGAGATGATGTCGTCGGAAGTCATATCCAATCACGAGGAGGGATTTTTCCTATGTGCGTGACGTGGTACAGAATGCTTATATGCGTACCGCCAACATATACCTGTATCTCAATTTCATTGCGTTTAACAGTCAGTTTTCAATGATTTTTCTGTTAATTTCTTTTTAGCATTTTACACTTCTAAACCAGCAAAATCGTTTGCAAATTTTTGTGCATTTCTTACGTACTGAATTAATTTATGATATTTTGATTAATATACCAGGTTTTAAAGAAAGTTCCCGCCACCGAAAATATCGTCTGCGCAAACAATTCGCGTTGGCCCGTTCAATCATATTTGTCACACGGTTTTTGGCTTTTGAAAGAAAGAGACTTGTTCTAGAACACTGTGTTGTGAAATTTGTAAAAACGTCTCATTATCATTAAGTACAAGGTGTCTAAAATGGAACTATCAGGCTACCAGATTAGAACCATCATTTATTTCCAGTTCTGTTGCAAAAAGTCAGCTACGGAATGTCACTAAATCACGTGTACATCTTTAGATAATAATTTTGTATGATATGACCCTGTGAGGGTTTGGTACCGAAAGTGCAAAAACAGGACTATGACATGCAAGAAGCAGAACGTTCTGTCGGCTTATTGATATTGACGAGACACGCCTGCGGGAACTTGTGGAATATTATTGTATTATGCAACCACTCGAGAGCTTGCTAAGGAGTTAGGCGTTACTGTCACGTCCGTTAGTTGCGCTATGCATCACATTAACTTAACGTAGAGGTTTAGTCGCTGGGTGCCGCATGTGCTGACTCAAACAGATAAGGACAGACGTGCTCGGGGCTGCATTAATCTGCTCGAATATCGGCGCAAGGACAAAATTCTGGACCGTATCGTCACTTGTGATGAGAAGTGGATTTACTTCAATAACACAGGCCGAAAATGGTTAGTCTGCACCCCGTGACAATATCACCGTCGGCAGCGTCGCAAAGCGCAGCTTGACTAACAGAAAGATCATGCTTTGTATCTGGTGGGATTGCCGTGGTATTATGCAGACATTGTATCTGGAAAAAGGAAATTCTGGATAGTAAGGTGTATAGCGAGATGCTAGTCCGTGTTGACGCTGCAATCAAGGGAAATCTTCGAAAAAAAGGCAAAATTTTCGGCGCAAAATATTCCATCAAGACAATAAGACCATATGTACCTGCATTCATCGGCTGGACTCCATAAGACTCGAATCGGATCTCTCGTCACACACACCATATAGCCCCGACATTTCTCCTTCGGACGTCTACCTTTTTTCGCACTTGCAGGTATATCTTCTGGTGCTATCTTCCATTCTGCAGAGGACGTCCGAAATGAGGTTGAAGGACTCGTGGCTCCCAAATTCCTGTACCGAAGGCATTGAAAAACTATCTAACCGTTGGCAGAAAATCATACATTTGGAGGGTGATTATTACCCGAACTAAAGGTAGAACATTCATGTTTTTACTTTAAGCTTAAGAATGTTTTTAGCGGAAATCTTTCGTTATAACCAGATATAAATAATTTCACTGATTTATAGCGGTTGCTTCTTCATTGTTTCACAAATCTCGCATTTGGCATTAAAATAAAGTAATCGAATAATTCACGTTTAACTGAGATTAGTGACTTTTTATCAGTTACTTACATTGTTTACGTGAGAGTAAATTATAGATGGAACTGGCTTTACGTTTTATATATAGACTGCAGCTTCTGATGGTTCTCAAGCTCATATTTTCTTTTTAATTTGGTATACAGAACTGTTTTAAAATACATTTATTGTTCTTGTTATTTCCTCATTGTACTCGTATGTGATAGATACTATAAATTTAATCCATAACCAGCATATAGGATAGAACATAAAACGCTAGCATATGCTCCAAGCGAACGTAACAAAAGAATTCATACCATTTCCAATTAGTTTCGCCAACGATACCAAACTGGCAACTATCGCCTCCTACTTCTGAATTCTTTTGTTTCTTCATTAAGTAAGTTGTGCTGCCAGATGCAAACAAGAAAAAGACGGAGCAGTGTTGATGCGTAATACCTACATAAGATAGATCGTCGGTGCATATTTGAAGAGGAAGAATTCTGGTTGCGTAGTATGCTAATATGTTGACTTCGTTATATCTAAGAAAATTGGCAGTCGAGGTTTTAATTCCATTTTTATTTGCAGTTGGCATTTGTGGCCACAATTCACTTGGCACTCTAGTCGTGCCTATTCAAGAACATTTCCATTTTTGATATTATTGCGATAAGAAGCGAACACAACGAAACAGCGACCAAGCAGCACAAAAGTTCAAGCTGAAAGTGGCGCATTTATCCAATATGGCAGGCTGTTGTTAAGAGAAAAGCTTTGGTGTAGGTTATAAAAGTTTCAGTTTCCAAGAGTTACGTCATCATCGTTGCGCAGGCCTTGCAAGGAGGAGTTATGTAGAGATGATGCAATCCAAAGAAGTTATTATGATTTTTGTAACAGAGAGGGTAAATTATATACACATTTTACATATATATATTATATATCTAGATGGTTTCACTAGACGGATGTCGAGGTAGAATCAGCGTTTTCTTGTTTATTTCTGAAACTGTTTTGTAGTTTTTTCTCTGTCATTTATAATGATAGAGCGAAGTGTTTTATTTGTTTCTGTAGACAGTTCAAGGTTATTTCATTTTCCTTATTCCGAAAATTGAGAAATGGCTCCAAAAATGTATCCGGTTATGGAAACAGTAAAAGACGATTTCAAGAAGAAGCAATCAATAAATACCAAAAGTTATCAAATTTTTATATTCCTGAGTCAAACAGAGAAAAAGGCTCAAGATTCTAAGTTTCAGAAGTTTTAAAAGTTGAATCCAATTTCAAGCCTTAAAGCTACTAAAATTGTTTTTTGAAAAATTCAAAAGGCAGAAGAAACTTTTTGCAAGGATAATGAGAACAAAGTTTAAAAAGTAAGTCGAAATGCGCATAAGCTGCAGGTTCGTAAATCGTGAAGAGATGTTTTTAAGGAGATGAGGTAGTTTAGATTGCTCGTTTACTGTAAATTTCTAGTGAAAGTCCTAATCATTTAGAATCTCGATAAAAGTCTCGCGCTAAGGTAGTACAAGTAAACACTGGACAAATGGAAGTCATTGAAAGAAACAAATGCAAAATATTTTAAAAGTAAACAATGATCTCCCGAGTTCAACGCTTCAAACAGAACTCATCAAGGGAAAAGTTATTTGAAGCCTTGTACCTAGTTGATCATTGAGTTTCGAATGTAGGTTTCGTTCCTCTGAGACATTTGAGATAAAGCGCGAAACAATTGAAATATTTTATCCATTTGGAGTTCATCTTTAGATATATATATATATACCTAAAGATAT
>KK117429.1:513647-592246 GCA_000611955.2 Stegodyphus mimosarum | reverse complement strand
CCGAAGCGTAAAGAGCAAGTGCGTTACGTTCAGGGTGAAATCGCAATTCAGACTGAGTTAGTTTTGGTTTACAATGCATTTTGATTGGACAGTTAATACTTCTGTAAAATTATTATTGGTTACTTGACTTTTAGTTCCATTTACATCATCAGAATTATGTAAGTGCCATATGGCATGGATCAATCTAGAAATGACGCAGTGTGTAGAGAGGTTATTATTTTTAGAATTGAGAAAGGAAATTTACGTTGTTAATTTAATCTTAGACATATTCTTTATTTTTCTTACATATATATATATATATATATATATATATACATATAATATACTTAATGATTATCTAATGATTGTGAAACTAAACCTAGTAAAAATACTGAACATTTTAAAGAAAATAGCAACCGCATGCATGAATCAAAAGATAAAATTACATCTGTAATGCGGTTAAGTCTTAATCTTATATAATGAAATTACACTCACAGCCGGATATACTAAAACGTAAGACGTAAACTTCAAAAATCAAGTAAAATAAATATCATCTCCAATGATCCAGCATACAGTCTAGGTCAATAGCATGCATGGGCCTCATTCTATTAATAAACAGCACAGTTTTCCAAATAGATGTAAATGAATTTAGTTTTCTCTGTGACAATGATGTATAACAAAATAAACAACCATGAGAATTATCTTAGAAATTGGTTTATTTAGTCAAACAGCACCAATAAAATTTATTGCTTCTGCTGCAGACATTTTGGCCTCTTCAATAAGTCAGTGTCAGGAAAATCTGGAATTAATGACTGGAAGCATGCTCATAAATACTTCTGATTGCATGAAAATTCAGTACAACATCTTGAATGTCAAAAGAAATGGTATGAAACATCACTACAATTACAGACTAATCAAATTAATGGTAAGAAGATTCAGTCACAAGTCGAAAAATAACGGATCCAATGATGTAAAGTTTTAGAACGTTTAATGAATATTTCTCAGTATTTAGCCGAACGCAGCTTGGCTTTCGGAGAAACTTCAGATACATTAATTATTCCGCGCAATGAGAATGTTTCAGGACCTGCTGAGCTACCTGGAAAATTTGATTAAACAGGTAGTAAGCATTTACGTCGTTTTTTGTTTAAAGAAAATTACATTTACTAATATAGTAAAATATTCAGAATGATCTAAACAATTTGCTGGATAATTCTGGTCCGGAAAGCCAACACTAATCAGTTACAAGTTCTCATGACAAATCTGTGATTGTATTAAGAGGAATGTTTACAGTATCTATTATTATGGCCGCTGCTGGTGAGAGAAGTTTTAGTAAACTAAAACTTGTTTTTTATCAGTTTTATCTGTACAAAATGATATTGCAAAAAAATAAATATAGAAAAGGCCATGAAAAGATTTATTTATCTAAAGGCTAAAAAATGTTTTAGGTATGCTAATTATTCATACTCTGTAAATACTGGTTGAAAGAAAAGAATACTGTTCATTGTATGTTAAACAACAGCCAACATAATAAGCACATTTATGTTTTTTTTTTGTTGTTGTTAGTAAAATGTTTTTATAAGTGTGCTTAAAAAAGGCGCCAAAGTTCAACTTGCCCAGAGCGCCAGCAACCACAGGGTTGGCGCTGTGCCCTTCCACGTGTTCATACATTTTTTGATATCGTGGTCGAATACGACCTAAAAAAATGTAGTCGAAATAGAAAATTATTCGATGATACCTGCCGCCTACAGCAGCTTCTGTTAGGGCGGAAAGGGATTATAAGCCAATTTTCAAACTGTAATAAAGTTTTCTGAAATAAGTGGCAGAAATATTGTGAGACTTCTCATTTAAAGCACGTAACTTTTAATTGATTTCCCCTTTGTGCAATGGAAATATATGACTGTCTCCCTTCGAACGTCATGCACGAAGTTAACTCTCTCCTTATGCAGATACCCTTCGTGTGATTTGCTATATTCAAATAACCAATTAACCAATCAACCACTAGTAACACTTAATATTTGCCTCTATAAACATAAATTTTTAATTAAATTTTATGAATTTCATAACCCTCCTCGTTAAACCTGAAGTTCACCAATATTGGCTACCATCAGTTGTATATAGTGTTATGAATTTTGTGTAATGTAATAGACGTCTTCAACAAGAAGAAGCAGGCAAGGAAAACCCAAATATACCATTTTTTTATTTTTAAGCCAAACAGTGGACACAATGCAGGCTCAACATCTTCTACATATATCAGATGTATTATATAATGACTGTAAAATTAAACCCACTAAAAATATTGTACTTTTGAAGAAAATGATAACTGGGTGCATGAATTAAAAGATTAAATTCATCAATACAGCAATAGATTATTGTACAATCGTAACACTCTATATGTATATATAAAAGGAAGAGTGTGTCTGTGTGTCTTTCGTTCGTGCTGCGCGTAAACTAATAGACCCAGGGCTATTTCGGTACATAGGGAGTGCATCTAGACAAGAGCCAGTGCACCTCGAAGCGATTTTTTTTTTCAAAATTCAAATTATATTTTTTTATTCTATTTTTTTGATGAAATCGCATCAAATCGATGACACGCAGCGATTGTTGCTGATATATCATTAGTGCCATTGTTGCTGGTGTCAGCATTGTTACCACTCGGAAAAAAGAGGCCGATAGTTCTATGCAGTTTTTAAATTTAATATTTCGCTTAGATACTGGACGTTTGTCGAGAGAAGGCAACGTGAAGTTGGTTAATTTATTTATTAGGATAAATACTATTTGTATTAAGGAATATTGCTTATATCATTGCAATTTTTTTATATGTTATACATTTTTAATGAAATTTGTGTCTGTTTTTTTTTTTTTTTGTTCTACAGAGTAAAATTCTGTGCAGTTTTTAAATTTAATATTTAATGTTTACTTTAGGCACTTTTCCGGTACATTTCCGCGTAGAGGCTAGTAAATTATGAATTTATGTTAAATAGAGAGCAAATATAGATATAATGCATTCAAAATATATTCAATCATATACAAAGAGCTTGAAGGTCACTGGAATAAATTTTACACTTTTAAAAAGTTTTATTTAATTATTTATTTTATTGTTATTTGTTTTTTAATGATTGATTCCTAGACAACATCCAACTATTACATAAACAGAGCTTTGAAAAGTCTGTGTTGCTAAGGCCTTTAAAATATCAACCTTGAGCTGGCCGGCCATCAAGGAAATGAGATAGTTCATTAATTATTGCTTGCAACTGTTAATTCCTGTGTGTTTAAAAGGCAAGAGAAATGTTTTATTCTTTCATACTACAGCAAGCCTTCAAAAGAGAATTCTATCGCTTTGTTCCTCCACAGAAAGTTGATAACAATCTGCAAAGCGATGCTTTTCTGCGGAATTGCGAGTTCAAAGATAACATCAATAGTCATTCCGCTAATTGCAAAACACTAAACGCTTGTATTAAACGCAAATTCGTACCATGATAGAGATAATTTCGGTAATTTAAAATGAAGGAAATAAAACAGCAACGTTATTAGGTTTGAAGAATGGGTGAAAAATCAATTAAAACAAATTTTAAGAAAGCTTTGTGAAATTAAATATGTTTTGATATTTAGCTATGATCGTATTTTCACTGATTCAATTAAAATCTAATTTTGAGAGTACAAAATATGTTTTACTCGCATTTAAAGACTGTTGCTATTATCTTTACAGTGCTTCATGCAGTAGCTTTCAAGTATCCAATTTCACATAAACTTCTCATGCAGTTTCTCACGTTCATTACATAAACTATGCTATGAGTTTATGAAACTGCATTTTTTCATTGATTTCATTGCATTTCATTGATGATTAAAGTTACTTATAATACGGTGTATAAATCAGTTATAGCTTAAGTGGAAGTGAATTTTAAAATAATATGGATATTTTCTGATAATCCGCCTCCGATGAAAAGTAGCAAACTCATGTCGACTTTGTGATTAGATTAAAAGCATATTATTTGACTACCTTTACGGTACACAAATATTGTCCTCTTCATAAATAATAATAAAAAAGGAGCATTTTATTAGAAACAAAAAATTTATGAGCAAAAGCAAAAATCTATGTAGCCAATGTTTACATTTTAAAAACTGTTCAGCAGTGCTACTCAGCGTAATGACAGTCAAGTATGTAACTTATGTGAAACGTATGTGGTTGACGCATGCGCGATGTGTCTATTGTTGCGTATACAGTAGAAAACACATAAAAAACTTTCAGACCTGAGAGGGGAGTGCAGAAAATCAAAAATACCATGATTTGTTCCAGAGAAAGAGAAAAAAATAAAGTTGAGAAGAGAAATAAATAATTGCTTTCAGAGAAAGAGAAATAAATAATTGCTTCCAGAGAAAGAGAAATAAATAAATATATTCTTTATTGCTTACTAGCCGCTGCGCGGCCAGCCTTCGTCTGGCTTTTAAGTGTACTAGAAAAATACCTAAACAGAACAAACACCAAACATTAAATTTGAAAACTGCACAGAAGACTGTAGACTCTGCAGAACAATTTTATGGAAAAAGAAACAAACAACAACGGGAAAAAAATGCATTACATATAAAAAGCGTACAACGAAATAAGCAATATCCCTTAATACAAATATTAATTATCCTAATAAATAAATTAACCAACTTCCCTTTGCAAAATCTTAAGAACTCAAATGGTATAAACAGATTAAGAAATATCATGCAAAACTTTTTTATAATTAGAATTATATATAATTAAAACATAATATTACAATGAAATGAACAATATCCCTTGATACAAATGTTAATTATTCTAATAAAGTAATTAAACAATTTACCGTTGCAAAAAGAAACGACTTTTTAATTTCTTAAACTTTTCAGTCTCTTAAAAACAGTAACATAAGAAATACGATGAAAAATTGTTGCCAAACCGAAATTTTTAAAAGAATAAAACTATTCAAAATGATGCAATTTTATCAAAAATCTATCAACAACAATAAGAAAGGAAAATTGTTGCCAAAACTACATTTTAAAATATCTGAGATGTGAGAAGTGTATTCGGAAGCTTCATTTAAAAAATTTTTTAAAAATACAAAATATTATTATTTTTCCAAAATTCCTTTTTTAAAAGGAGTTGAAAGGATTAATGTTGAACGTGTCCACAAATCAAAGGAAAATAAACAGAACATTTTTTTAAATAAGTTTTTTTAAAAAAAATTCCGCTGAAAAGGTGTTAAGCTCACCTTCCTAAATAAATTCGTATTTAATCGATTTATTGAAATAGGAAATTTATTTTAAGTTCGTAAAATAACTAAGTGTCTACGCTTCATGACGATGTAAAAATGAAATGTATAGAGTGAAATCTTGAATTCCTGTAGACCATTATGTCTGAAAATGACGCAATTTGGTCACAAAACATAAAATAAAAAAAAATTCTAATTCGAATTTCGAAAAACTCCCTTCTAGGTGCACTGGCTCTTGTGTAGATACACCTACGTACCAAATTTCGTGGCCCTGGGTCTATTAGCTTACTCGCAACACGAACGAAAGACACACACACAGACTCTTTGTTTTATTATATGTAGAGATTATGTATTAATTGTTTTTGGAACAATTGTTATTCCTAAATTGAAATTCCGAAATAATTCATTGCTGATCAAGTAATCATTTATTAAGAATAGATTTTAATGTGCAGTTTTATCAATAATGAATCAGGCTGTTTTTAAGTTTATGAATAGAAACATTCAGATGAATTTTTATAGGTATTTTTCATCTCCTTATAAGCTAAATTTGCCTCCTGTAGCTGCAACTACAGATGAAGAGATTTTGAAGAATAACTTCTGTAGTATCTGGCGACTGTTTGGCGATCAACAAGGAGCGCTTGGTGCGTTTTATGTCTCCTGCTAGGAGGTTACTGTAATGTAAGACAGACGAGCGTTGGCCACAGAAGAGCGAGGTGGTCGTGTTTTGTATTTTGTAGGAGCAACGTACCGCTCCGAGTTTTATAGTTTCTTTTTAAATTTCTTTAAATAAACAATTATTTTTCTTTCTTCACATCGATTGGTGTCTTGAAACCACAAAGCCATCACATCACGCTCTCTTACGAGAACCAGAGTGCTTAGAACCGTGAAAGCAGAAACGAAAGTAGTGGACTACGAATTCAGAAGTTTGAAAAAGGAAAGAAAATGTTCAGAAACGTGAAGAAAGAAGATTTGGTAACTGTTTTATTGGAAATTGGTGAAGAAGTAACCACAGATTTGAAGTTGGTAGAACTGAAACACAAGCTTCAGAACAGTAAAGAATACATCGAAGATGCTGAATTTGTGAAAGAAATTCTGATTACTACAGTGGCGAACAGGAAAAGAAGGGAAGAAATGGAATATGAAGAAAAAAGAAGAAAAGAAGAAATCGAAAGAATACAAATGGAAGAAGAGAGGTTGAGAAGAGAAAGAGAACATGAAATTGAATTAGCGAAGATTCGAGCGACTCAGTATGAAGAAAGTAGAAATTCGACCCCTTCGATCCAGAACAACAGCGGAGAAACCGAAATTTCCCTTGACAAACTGATCAAAGGAGTAGAAACACTGACTATACCAGTACCGAAGAAAGCGGAAGCATGGAATATATTTTTCGATTCTATCGAAAGAGCTTTTAAGCACAAGAAAGTTCCAGAAGAACTCAAAGCAGAAATATTATTGAAACTAATCGGAGAAAAAGCTTCAAATGTCCTCGTCTATATAAAGGAAGAAGATCTACAAAATTATGAAAAAGTGAAAAGTCTTATTTTAAAGGAATATCAACCGACTCCTCAAGCCTGCTTAGAAGATTTTAGAAGAGCGAAACGTTATTCCGGCGAAACTCATGTCCAGTTTGCTTCGCGACTGACATCCACATGGGACTATTACTGCAAATTAAGAGAAGTAAAAGATTTTGAAACACTCAAGGAATTAATCATTTCTGATAAATTATTTCAAGCTCTAGACGGAGAAACAGCCGCACACATAGCAGTCCGGCAAGGAAATACATGGTTGAAGCCTCAAGAGTTAGCTAAAGAATGTGATATATATTTCACAGCTAAGCGGAAATCGTTCGACGATGTCCGAAATGAAATCAAACGACCGCCGAAATTTACGGATACGGCATGTGCACAAGATAAATATATTCCACCACATATGAAAAAAGAATACTCAAAACAGGAAGGATTTTCCGCAAGAAGAAAAGAATGTTATATTTGCGGAAGTTATCAACATATTGCAAGAGATTGCCCTGACAAAAGAAGAAAGAATGAAACCGCAGTAAAGAAGAAGGAGAAAGATGACAGCAGAACTTCTAGAAATTCCAAAAAAGAAGAAGCCGTTGTTGCTAAAGTAAGCTCATCCCATTTACGACACGAATTCAAAGAAAGTATCGTCCAACCATTGCAAAAAGTAGATGTTTTTATAAACTCTGAGAAAATCGAAGCTATCGTTGACTCCGGAACCCAGATAACGATCGTACATTCATCACTCATTCCAAATTTAGAAGATCGAGAAGGGAGTAAAGTCATGCTAACCCCTGCTTTCGGACAGCCGATTGAAGCGAAAGTTTGCCGAGTGCCTATTTATTACAAGAACTGTGGAAGTAATTTATTTAATTTTGTGGATACATTAATCGCAGTGACTGATAAATTAAATGTGCCTTGCTTAATAACTCCAGAAATACATGAACTGTTGGTTATTCCTTCTAGAAAAGAATCAAACATCGACATTTTAGAGAAGAATAAATCCGAAGTAGAAAACCTGCAGGAGCTATCCGCCGAGGTACAAACAAACGGAAATGCAAGTTTCCCCCCGCACACAATTTTGGATAAACAAATTGGAGGAGAGGAGGAGAAATTACACTTACAGTCTCTATTCGCCGAAGCTCAAACCAAGGGGAACGCAACTTGCCCCCCGCCAACGGTCTTGGAGGAAGAAACCGAAGAAGAGGAGAGGGAGGGGGCGAGTGCAGACATAAACACCGACTTGTCGACAGCTGAAAATCTACGACGAGAGCAGATGAATTGCCCGTCACTGAGAGAGGCATGGAAATTAGCTAAAGAAAAAAAGGGGAATTATTTATTCATCGATAATCTTTTACATCACAAGGAAAAAATATTGGGACAGACTGTTTCACAACTGGTACTTCCTATTAGTAGAAGAAAGCAAGTGTTGGAATTGGCACATAGTTCCATTTTCGGAGCACATCTAGGAATAAGGAAAACAAAAGAGAGAATTCGATATTCATTTTTTTGGCCTGGATTACCGCAAGACGTCGAAACCTTTTGCAAAACATGCAAAAATTGTCAGTTAAAGAGCCCAGAAAGGAGATCTGACAAGATTCCCATCACACCGGTCAGAAGACCAGAATTACCATTCGATGTAGTGAATATTGATATAATTGGACCCATTGAACCTCCTTCTGCTAGAAAGCATAAATACATATTGTGTCTAGTAGATCAACATTCCCGATGGCCAGAAGCAATCCCATTGAGAAGTTTGACAGCAAAAGCCACTTGCGATACTTTACTGGAAATATTCATGAGAACAGGAATTCCCAATACAATTGCAAGTGATAACGGGAGCAACTTTGTTTCAAAATTAACTAAAGAATTTCAGAAAAGATTAGGTTCTCACCCTAGGTTCTCTACACCCGCTTACAGTGCTTCAAATGGACTGGTAGAAAGATGGAACAAGTCCCTCAAGCAAATGCTACATCATGTCATTAGGACTGATCCTTCAAATTGGGATAAGCATATCCCATATTTACTGTTTGCTTACCGAGAAGTACCGAACTGTACAACAGGATTCTCACCATTTCAACTGATGTACGGAAGACAACCAAGAGGTACTTTAGCAGTACTGAAGTCTTCATGGTCAGGAGAGATACCTATACCTCCTGACCTAAGCGAATCTGCAGTGGATTATTTGCAGCATTTAAAAATAAGATTGGAGCAAGCAGCAGAGCAAGCCAACTTGATCGCAAGTGAGAAACAACAAAAATATGCTGAATATTTCAACTGAAGATCAGTACCAAAAAATTTTAGAATAGGAGAACACGTCTATTTACTTATCCCAGATTCCAATAATAAACTCTATGCACGCTGGACTGGACCAGGAGAAATCATAAGTCATTGTCCACCTCATTCCTATAAAGTGAAACTACCCGACGGAAAAATCAAGCATGTGCATTCGAATAAAATTAGAAAATTTCAAGCTAGCGTAAATGCAGTTGGAGTGATTTTTGAAAATGAAGAAGAGTTCGGAGAAATTATAACTTTGCCAAAAGGAGATTTCTCAGCTCCCTTAGAAAATTTTAAAATCGATGAGAATCTGAATTTAGAAAATTTAGAACCCCAGCAAAGGAGAAAATTAATCACGCTTATAAATCAACACCAAGGGTTATTCACAGGAAAACTGAAAATAGCCAAAGTTGAAGCTCATAAAATTAGATTAATACCGAACGTGGAGAGGAAGAAACCTTACATCTACAGGATTCCTGAAGCATTGAAAACCAAGGTTGATGAAGAAATAGAGGATTTATTGAAATCAGGACTAATAGAAGAAAGTAATACAGAAATAGCTCACCCAATAGTTTGTGTAAGCAAGAAAGACGGAAATATTAGACTTTGCGTGGACTACAGAGCGTTGAATGCAGTAACGAAGCCGGATGATTTTCCTATGGAAAATGCCATCGATTTAATGTATAATATAGGAAAAGCAAATGTCATAACAACACTGGATTTACTCAAAGGATATTGGGCTATACCGATGGAAGAACAAAGTAAGGAATACACATCCTTCAAAACTCATCACGGTCAATATCAGTTTAAAGTCTTACCTTTTGGTCTACGGAACGCAGCAGCGACTTTTCAGAGAGTAATGAACAATGCATTGAAAGAATTCCAACAATTTGCAAGAGCGTATATCGATGACATTGCTATATTTTCCGCTGATTTCGACACTCATCTTCAAGATTTAGATAAAGTTTTCACCAAACTTGAATCACTTGGATTCACTATCAATTCAAAAAAGTGTTCTTTTGCCAATTTGAAGGAATTTATAATTCCAACACATATTGTAAAGTATTTTCCCCTCCTTACAGAGACTACATCCGACTGACTATCAGAAGATGCGAAGTTCGAATTCCAGTCATGAAACTGCACATTTTCTATGTTTCCTGCTTCAACAAACTTACAGACTCTGCAATATTTTTAACACTCAGGGAACAAAATGTATTCTGAATCATGCGGCGTCAATATAATTCTGAATTGACTGTTATGTGCACAGAAGCTTCATCTCTGTCTTTTAAGTTATACATTAAAAGAAACAGTAAACGAAAGATTATTTTAATTCAAACATAGTTTCTTCCTCTTTCGTCTAATATTAGCAAGAAAGTAATTTCGGATTGCACAAATAGATAGCGTTATGTTCGTTTTGTTATTCTCCTGTCAGTCTTATATCATTTTGATTTGAACGCTGACACCTTTTGGTTACTATAGAAACAATTTCGTGTATATTTTTTTTAAACTATTAGTTTACGCCACTTTAAACCTGCGATGCAAAAATAAACATTTTCGACATATTCAAATTTTTTATTTCCATAAATACAAGAAAGCAGCTGAGCTATATATTCAGTTTTATTAACCAATTAAGTTCATGTTTTCTTTTCTATAAGTCTTCATTCCAATAACTGTCAATGCCAGAATATTTAAATTTGGTAGCGCGCCTGAAGGAATGCAAATTCTACCAGTGGGAGAAAAAGTTTTAAATACTCAGTTCTAGAAGGGAAGTTAGAGAGTGTGAGTAAGCGCTGTATTTTGTAGCGTGAGCTTCTGATTCTGCCTTTATTGCCGGTTGAAGTGGCGTAACAGCCATTAATTTGCTGCCACGAGACTTCGACACGGTTTTGGGGTAACATAATTATCTTAGCTCTCGTAGAAAAACTCTACTGTATGTTAATATCTTTGAATTTTTAATTTAGTTCTTGTTAGCTGAGTTACCGCTCAAGCGAGGCGTAGTTTGTTAGCACGAAGTCAAGGCATTGTGAATATTGAACAGTTTAATAAAGGGTTTTTTTAACCCTTCTCTTGCCTGGTTTCTGCACTTACTTCATCCGTCATTCCAACAGTTCAACAAGGAGATATCACAGGCTAATAAAAAGATGTGTTAAGTTTATAGTGTTGATTGCTTAACAGAATGTATGTATCCGAAATGTTTTAAAAGTGATTGTTATGGAAATTGTTCACGTCAATCTGAACATTCCGGAAAGCTGATGACAAAATTAAAGCAATCAAATCATCACATAACTGCGCGAGCTATTGCAAATAGGTCACATGCATCATTAAAACAACAGAAAATCATATAAGATGTCTTCGACTTGTCAAGAAGCTCAGTATTTGGGTTCCACATGATTTAGAAGAAATGCACTTACTACGACGAATGAATACTTCCGATACAAATTTTAAACATGATAGTTGGCCCTATTTTGAAACGAATTATCACTGGTGAGGAAAATTGGATTGTTTACAACAATATTAAACGAAAAATGTCATGGTCCAAGCATAATGAATCAGCTCAAATCATATCGAAAGCAAAACTGCATCAGAAAAAAGATCATGCTGCCAATTTGGTTTGATTACAAGGTATTTCTTCCGCCTCATTAGCATGCCTTCGTGGTGTAATGGTCAGCACACTCGGCGTGTATTCGAGAGGTCCGAAGTTCGAGTCCCGAGGAGTGCATTGCACATTTCTTCATGTCTCCTGCTTCAAAAAAACTACTAATGTCTCTAAACTGGCGCCTGAACTAAAAACGATGGTGAATAATGATTCTCCACCACCAGCATTCGGCGATTGGGTCCCCTAATCTCCAGTCGAACTTTCAAATGGGGAGTACATAAGATACTTCTGTTGCATTCGTAGTGTACCTTCGTGGTGTAATGGTCAGCACACTCGGCGCGTATCGAGAGTTCCGAGGTTCGAGTCCTGGCGAGGGCATTGCTCATTCCTCATGTATACTGCTTCGAAATAACCTAGTGTATTTACAGGATTAGAAAGGTGCTGTGAATTTTGATCTGCTACTAAGCAACAAAACGATCAACTCTGATGTTTACTGCCAAGAACTTATTGGACTAGAGGAAGAAATCAAAGAGAGGAGGCCAGAATTGGCAAAAAGTAAAGGAATCGTGTTTCACTACGATAATGCAAGGCCACCACACGTCTTTAGCAATACGTTCGAAATTATTGAACTTTGGTTGGAAAGTCCCTTATGTAGCCAGATCTTGCACCATCGGATTATAATTTATTTTGAAGTTTACAAAAACTTCTTAAGTAAGAAAAAATTTTATAATAACGCTGACCTCAAATACTACTTGGTTGAGTGTTTTGCTAAAAGAGGAGTTCTAGGAACGCGAAATCATGACGTTGCCAAAAAGGTGGCAAAAGGTCATCGAACAGAGTGGAAGATATTCGACTAATAAAAACTCATTTTTTTAATAGAAAACATTTAGTTTTATATCACATTAAAGAAATGAAATTACTTTCTTGCCAATCCGATAATTTGCTTTTGTTGCTTCTAACGCTATCGGAACCTGTTTAAACTCTCATATATCTAAATATCGATGCAGTCCGTCTGCCCCTTGTTGTTTTTTCTGTCCTTGTTGAATGAGTTATCAAACATTCTTTTCTCATCGTCTTTGTCTTCACACCTTACCTGAGTAGATCGATATATTATTCGTCGATACATTGTCTTTGGTCACGCCTTACCCTGTTTTGAATTTAGATTCAGCACGCTTTCTTGTAGCTTTTTAGGTACACCATGGTGTTTCTGTTAGTGATACTTGGCGTCGCAATCCGTCTAAGAGACGAAATTTAAAATCGATTTAATTTAAAATCTAAATGATCTGTGGGAAAAGTAACAACTTGCGTTAAATAGGCAGTTGTTATCCTTGCAATTTATTCCTATGGAAAAAGGTTAGGTTAGGTTAGGTTACTCAATTATGGCAAAGCACACAAGAGCTATCTGCCTAAGGGGAGGGATGCCTTCGTGGAGGACTTTCTAAGGGAAACTGGCTCGTATACACGTTACACATGGGGAAAACCACGAAAACGCCCATGCAGCCAGCCCGTTCGCGGGATTCGAACCTCGGACCGAACTACCAGTGTTCAGCGTCTTTACCGCTCGGCCGCTGGTGGGCCGCCTATGGAAAAGGAAAGTGTAGACCAAAACGGCTATTAATCCCGAAACGGGATTTTGCGTAGTCCACTGCAAATGCGGTGTTTTATTTTTCATTCGAATTTATTGCCATTCTGGAAACTTTAACATATATATCTTTCACATTTACTCTGTCTGATGTTGATGAGCTAAAACATTTAAAAGCAATAACTGAAGTTTTTAAGAACATTATTTTTTTTAACTTTCGAACCTGATCGATTTAAGTAAAAATTCCCTTAATCACAATATATCTAGTCATTTTATCTATATTTATTTTTTTAGGAGACATAGTTCAGGTTGTGTTCTAACATTTTTTTTTTCAGTCTGATTCGACTATTAAATCCCACAGGTGAACTTTAGTGACATTCAGTACTTGATTACGGCGTCTTCTGTTTTCTCCATTCTACTAATATCGACATATTGTAATTTTTTTTGTACAATTTAACCTCCTAATGCCCTCAACTGAGTTAATTCGTGTACAGTAAGCTAAATTATTTCCGCCCAATTGAGTAAATACATTGAAGAATTTTCCTTTGTTTAGACATGATGAATACAACAGTGTATATACGGTAACGTTCTGAGATTAAAAGAAGTTCAATTAAAGTAAAGAATAAAAAAACATGGTGGAAGAAAGACCACTTTCTGGATTTTTGTCGGTGCATTAAGAGGTTAATAATCATATTTTTGGATTTAAATTCAATATTGATGAAATAGCACTGTTACGTTTATAAGGTATTTTCTCCCTCCTTTCTTATGCCTTCGTGTCGTAACGGTAGCACTCTCGTCGCGTATTCGAGAAGTCCACGTTCGAGTCGGGTGAGAATATTCCATACTGTTCCCGTCGCCTGCTTCAAAATAATCTAATAATTCTACAAGTTATCTAAATACTAACTTCTCGAGCTGACTTAACCGACATTTAAAAAAAAATCTGAGAGCTTTCGGATTTTACATCCCGACATTTACAACATTTTGTGTAATACCTTTATTTATTAATATCATGTTCTTCGCACTTAAACCATAAAATTCAGTTAAACAGCAATCTCATAAAAATAATTTTAAAATGAGCATATCTTTAGAATTTCCGATACACAGTTGCGCGGGTTGGAGATAAAACTGTTTTTTTCCCGTACAGTATTACTATTTCTGGCTTTGAAATCGTTTAGTTTGTAAATCAAAAATTTGTTAAAGCCTTATAAAATATGAAATAAACAATTAAATAAATTCCAAATTTAGGCTTCTAGGTGCCCATATTTGGGTGGAAACGTATGTTATTCAAAATTCGATGGCTCTAGAAACGGTTGTTTTATCACAGTACGAGAAACATACATACATTTATGCAGTTTTTTCATTATTTAATTTCTTTAAATATAATACAGGGCTCTAATATTTGGTGGCAACAATTTGAAAAGTAAACTGACATTTATAGTGAACCAACGCAAAACGGTCTGGACTAACGCCCTTTGAGCTAAAAACGTTATCATGACTTCTATTATTCCATTTGAAATTCGAGAAAATAGACATGCAGTCCGAAAAAATAGCTATTAGCCATGCCTTATATGAGATGTTAACTTATGAGCATTACCTAGCATATAAGCCTATGTTTTTATAATAAAGCTTATAAACATATTTTAAAAATAAAACTAATTAATATTACACTCTACGAGAACCAAAAATAAAATGATTCTTACTTATTACGCTGAATATAATCCCCAGAAAAAATGAAAAAACATTGACTTCCGAACAATTACAGAAGATAAAAATGATTAAGTTTAGTGAAGGACAAACTTAGACATAGTCTAATATTTAAAGGCGCAGAATTTTCAGTAAAATAAGAATTTTTTGAAAATGTACCAAAACCCAGCAAAGGACTTAAAAAGATCCGCGAATGAAAGAAAAATTTTGCAGTTTAAACAGTGAATACCAATCTGGTGGTTTCTTCACTTCTTCCCACTTTAAACATTCCTGAAAAATTTAAAACAGGATTTGGAAATGATAGAATCTTCTAGATAGTGTTTAAGTTTTATTTTTGGCTATTTTAGATATCAGGAGCTTAAAATAACTTTCGTGTACTGATTTTTAAAAATGGTAGATACCACAGTCTAGGGAAAAGAAGTGTTGGAACGTCAGAGCTTACCAAAATTTGATGTTGTAAGAATACTTTTAAAATTATTTTTCAACTGAATGCTTGTAATAAATTTTTAACAGGAATTCAATGGCGAATTCCTTAACGTTTACAAAAACATTATTAAGCATTGCCGAGTTACGGTGCTTATTTTGTATTAGTGTTAGAAAAATAGATCTTGTTAATAGCTGAGAGAGTTTTTTTACGTAGGGGGGAGAGAGAATATGTGCGCTGTTGAATGCTTGGCTAATGGCACTATTGATAACTAATCTGTGACTTAATCTGAACTAAAAATTTTCCATACTACTACGATTCAGGTACTCATTATATTTACAAAAATTAAAATACGTTTGCTTAAAATGTTTCAAATAATTCATTAATTTTTATAACTTAAGTATAACAAATGTACTGCGTTAAATCAAATTAAATGCATGCATAACTGTCAAGCTTATCAATACTGAGTTCAGTGAAAGAGATTCACTGAAAGAATGCCACAATTGCATCAACTCTGTATAAATATATAAATTCCAACCACAATTCTATATGCCTTAATTCTATATAAATATATAAATACGCATTTTTATTTCATTTTATAACACGTTTAACGGATTCCCCATTTTTCAATAATCACAATTTATTTTCAAGAAAATTTCAAAATGATGAGTACAACAGCATTCTTCATGCATATATTTATAACATATTCTTTTATCGCATTCAGAAGAAACAGATTCATAAAATAATGGCATTTTTTCTGGATTGTATAGGACTGAGTGTTCGGTGCATATTCTTGGCAAACATCTTCGTGAAACTCCTTAAGTCCTGATCTGGAACAGGGAGCTGAATGCAGCTATGTTCTGGTGGTAGATACTATGATTAAGTGGTAGAAGAACTACACTTGAAAGGGATTTAAAATCCTCTTTTATTAGATCACAATTATTTAGAACCACTTCCCAACTCGGGAGGGATACAAAGAGTAAAGACCACACTTGGGTCTAAAATGAACAATCAAATTTAAACTAAAACTAAATAGAAATTAAATTAGTCGTTGCTCACAGAGCTATTACGCGAGGTTGGCCTCTAACTAAATGGTGCGTAGCAAGATTTACTAATACTGACGCACTTGGATTTATTTCAATAAGCAATCGCGTAAAGCGCTATAGCTTAGAATTTAACTGCTACCTAGTCAAGCGATTGACCGAGATCGTCAAGCGATTGTCAAGCGATTGACAAGCGACGTCAAGCGAGAGTCAAGCGATTGACCGAATAGATTGACCGAGATCTGAGACTAAAAACTCTCTCACACTGAGAGGTTTCTACCTCTTGCTTAAATAATCGTTGGCTCCACTTCAAATTAGAATAAGCTGAAAACGCGCGCTTCTTCTAACGGGAAGTTGAAAATGAGAAGAGATAGAAAGATTTAAATTAAAATAAACTAACTAAAACCTTACATATTGAGTATGAGAAATATAAATAAACGACCTACGGGGATTTTTTAAAAAAAAAGACCAACATTAAATTTGTTCTTAGTTTACAGCAAAGGTATATTAAATACTATTGCTTTATGTGCCAGTGGAGCAGCTGCTATAAAAGTTCATTATGTATCCGTAAAAAGGGTCAAAATGATATTACTCTAGGAAAAACGAATGTGTGGTGCAAGTCATTGATAAACCTTCGAGATGAGTAACTAGTAAAATCTCACCTAAGCATTAAATCCTGACTAATGGAGAATTTGATGATGATGAACATTTCCGAAAACGATGATCAAAGAAAAGGGAAACATTTAGAAAACTGAAAGCCAAATTTTAAAAATATTTGATGTTCGAAAAAAAAAGGGAACACTTAGTTAAGTACACACACGAGATGTAATAGAAGATTCAGATTTCCAAAACATAATATTCAATATTGAAAACGACGAATAAAATACATCCGAAGCAATGTGAGGTAACATTTTTGGAAATCACATCGTGTAACGATAAAAATATTGCAAATAACATTATAAGGTGGTCTTTGAAAGAATGAACAGCAACATTTATTCAAATCTCATTTCCTTTATCTTCACGCAGACGATTTCCCTCAAGCAGTAACTAGTGATAAACATGGTGAAGGATTCCAGCAGAAGAGTTATGCTTCCTAAAGGTGCGAGCGGTAACGTAGCTGAAGAATGGCAGTTCGATCTGGGAAGGAATCCCAGTCAGTTTCCTTCACAAATTTCTTCACGAAGGCAAACCGCCCCATAAACATATAGCGCTCGAGTTGGTTTGTCTAAATCAATTAATCTAACCTAGCTGACGAAATGAAAGTATGGGAAGCTGATTGAATGAGAGAAACTCAGGAAAGAAAATACGAAAGAAAAATATTAAAGAAGAGATTTACTGACTCTTCACAGATCAAATAGCTTTATTGGTATTATTCATGCTTATACTCAAACCATTATTTCTACGAAGAGATACTTGATAAAATATTTTAATTTCCTGTTTTTTTCCTTACAAAAAAATAGCAGAATGTCACAGGACGATGACATATAATTTTATTGTGATGGCGAGGGAAAAAAATTAATCTGTTAGTAGATTTTCCATTTATTATTTATAATTTTAAAAAGCAAAATGTAATTATATATACCGACAAGAAGATTATAAAAAATCCGAGCTAATATACAACAATTCACTGGATAGTCATATTTACCTTGGAAAAAAAGAAATTGCTTTATAAAATTAAAATTTGTAGCATCTTTTTTTAAATCGCCGTATTAGTATAAATTTCGAAGTCTTAAATACATTCTGCGATCTTTTATGTATGCACAGTAATTAAAAAAAGTACAATTTATCAATATTTTCCCAAAGGAATATTCTTCCCTATTTATCAAACTAAAACTAATTAAGAAAAGACTTTCGCGGCGATGAATGATTATTTCCTTAATTGCTGTATTCCGTAAGTTGTATCAATTTATATCTTTGCTGAAAATAAATAAGGAAATGTGATTAGGATTAATATCTATATCTATGTTTGTTCATTAGTTCTTAAGAAACTCTAATTATGTTACTAACTCTGGGTTTATTGTATTAATATCAATTATTAATGGAGGCATTTTCCAGAAGAAAATAGAAATGTAGTTTTGATTTATAACTGTACTGTCTATTAGTCTTTCATAATTTTTCGCTAAAAACTCTAATACACTATACACTAATACAGCTTTCCTGTGTATGTTTTATTTCGCTTCACTGACTTTTTACTGAAAATAAGTGAAATTCACTTTCTTGTGTCGAATGCGTAAGAAATTGTCAACCTTGTGGCTATTTTTTTCAACTGTAGTGTACAAATAAGTTACTGACACTAATATTTTACTTTCTGATAAATGATACTTTTCCCATCAAAATTTTCCATACATGCATGTGATGACTATAATAATATTCTTTAAAAATATTGTAAACTTTTAATAATTTATAAGTGACTTTGTTAGGAATTTTGTGTTCAACTAGATAAATTTAGCAGAATTATAATTAAAATTGTTCAACTTTCCTGTGTAATGTAGCGCGAGGGGCAAGTGCATTTAACATTAAATGGGCATATCGGTAATTTGGCTTGATATCGCCAAGCTGATAACAGTCTTAGCGACTTCTTTTCCGCCAAATTTGGCAAAAAATCGCCAAAAGTCGCCAAATTTGACGACCATATGGCGACATTTTTGGTCCGGTTCCTGTACCTCCGTAATAAATATAAATTGAATAAATGTAATTGACGACTATGTTAGCTGTAACCGTAATTCTACACTCTTATTTCTTCCCAGTAATTTAAAGACGCAGAAAGTACTAGAAAGAACTTGGCGTCCGGTTGAAAACTATAAAAGGCCGGAGACAGAGCATCTAAGTTCAGTTGCTTACTTATTATTGTGAGTTGTAGTTCCGCGTAAACTCAGATAAATCAGAGTTAGCTTTCGCTTTAAATGCCCTTTGTATTGCGTTGTGTTTAACATTCTTAGTCGTTTGACGTGCAACTACTGATAATATTGGGTGATACTGTGAACACTTGTACGAAAATTTCTGTGGAAAATTCGAGAGTTCTGAAATATTTCATTTGATAAAAAGAAATTTTATTAATCTATTATAGGATTTGTGTATTCAGTTTATTACGAACCCATTCGCTCGAAACAATACGTTTACTATCAAAACTCTGCACACATGCATGGGATGATTATATCATTATTGTTTAAAAACATTGTTAACTATTAATAATCTATAAAATACCATGAATCGTGTACCAACATTGGTAATGATGCCACAAATATTAATATTTTTGTGAAAAATAAATTATTCTTATAGTAACATGAATATACCCAAATAAAATAATCTAAGCATAAGCAATCAGAAAAATTCTTTCTTCGAATAGGGCCTTCGAATAGGAATCGGCGCTGAATAAATATTTGATATTTTGAAGCATATATATTAGATTGTTGCGTGCCTATGCGTTCGTGATGGATTGAATGCACAAGTTGTTAAAAAGTTAATAAAACTTATTCTTTTCACAAGAAATAAAACAAAATACTGAAATATTTCCTCAGAGATATTCGTACAGTATCACAATATCGCAAACGTTAAACAGAATTCAATTCAAAACAGATAAAGTTAATCCAATCTCACAGCGAATTCGCTACAATCAATCACAGTATTAAGCAAACAAACAGCAGTTCCCTTTAAAGAGCTACAACTACAACTGAGATGAGGTGTTTTAATTCGGCTTTTATAAGCTTTTTAATTATTTACTAGAATATTCTGGTAAAACCTCGATTTTTCTCGATATTTGTGGATGGCAACAGTAATTACGAGATATTTATTTATTAAATATTAAATGCATGCGCTCTTGTGTTTTTACTTTTCCGACGTAGCTAAATCGTCTGCGTTCCACGGGAAAATAAAGCAATTTTAATTACACTTCTAAATAAATAGCTAAATAAATACGAAATCCGTAACAATATGTATGAAGTGCATGCTTTTATTTCTTGCCATTACATATCAACCACCTTTTAATAAAACTTTAAGCAATTCGTAAAACTACTTTTGTTGTTAAAAATGATTTATTACGACTACTTTGCCATTTAATGCTTATTCGGTCTCAAAGCTATGAAATATACCTGTTTAGATTAATAAAACTGCAGAGAACTTCTATTTCCAAGGATTAAAAAAATTAATAGAAAATTGTACGTTAAATATAATTCATTCTATCTTATTAAATATGTAACTTATAGTTTTCGCATTCCAGATTTTTGTATTTAAATTTCTTGTGGGAGGATTCTATAAAAATTATTGTTGATTATTACTTTCATTTTTCAATGAACAATGAAATGAAAAATGAGAGCCGGTATCAATGATTTGTAAACAATTTTCGTCATAATCATGATATTTATGAAAAATTATTTGCTGCACAAAACCACTCGCGTTTCGACAGTTGCTAATTAGCTCCTGAGATTGCTTGCAAATTTCAACAAGGAACATTATAAGAAAGATGAATGTTGTTATCCGAACTGCAGTAAACCTGTTATTCCAAAACCTATCTCTTTATAAAGAAATCAATAAAACATTAAAAGAAGGAATAAAAAAGTCTGAAATTTTCAGGTTTTAAATTACGTCCAAAGAGGAGTTTTTTAACAATTTGTGTGTTACCTTTATTTATTAAATATCATGTTCTTCGCACTTAAACCATAAAATTCCGTACAAAAGCAATATCGCAAAATAATTTTGAAATGAGCATATCTTTAGAATTTCCGATACACAGTCTCACTCGTTGAAGATAAAAATGTTTTTTGATATTGCTTGCTTTGAAATCCTTGAGTTCGTTAAAGTTTTACAAAATATGAAATCGATAACGAATTTCAAATTTCAAATTTGGGCTTCCAGATGCCGATGTTCTGGTGGAAGCATTCAATATTCAAAATTTGATGGCTTTAGGTACCGGTGTTTTATCACAATGCGAGAAATATACATACATTTATGCAGATTCTTCATTGTTTAATTTATTTAAATATAATACAGGGTGATAATATTTGGTGCCAACAATTTGAAAAATGCAGCAACGCTTTTAGTGAATCAAAGTAAAATGCCAAAACGAAATTAATAGACCTTCTGGAAAATTGCCCCTTTAGACTAATTAAATTTTTTATTATAAAGGACACTTTAATTTTTCTAACTAAACTAGCAATTTATTTAAATTATTAAAAACTAGGAATTTATTGCTTAAAATAAACAACAATATTTGCATTATTAATTAAATATGACTGGAAAATTAATTAAACATTTACTAAGAAATAGAAAATTATGAATTATGAAATTAAAAATTGTAGTATTCAAATGACATTACACATTAAAAGTCCCATGCATTCTGTGAAACAAATCACCTAATAATTAAAACTGTAAATGTGTTACTAAAACTATGTGCTGAAAGCAAAAAATCCATACGTGCCAAATTGAAAAACATTGAAATCTTTATTATACTATCGACACTGTGTGTCTCTGAGATAATAATGTTTTGTTTAACATTGATCTCAATTTACATAAGAAATGCACTTTAATATGATTTTTCTATAAACATGAAACGCAAGAAGGTAATGTATAGCGACAATAGGATAGGTTAAGGGAGATTACTGAAACACATACGTTGCACGATGGCGATGAAAGCAATAAAGAAGAAACCCAACAACCATTTTCCAGCTTCTTTTCTGAAGTCAGAATAAACTTTTGAAGGAAGCTTCGGGCAAAAAAAAAATCAAAATGTAATGAAAACTTTTACCAGTGCTTTAACACTAGAAAGGGTAGAAAAACTTCAAAAATGATTTCCAATAGCGATTTCCTTAAATGAATTCCCAGGGAAAAAAAAAGGCTATCGAATCGCGAAAAAGTACCCCTGTGCCTCGAAAGGGGGAAGGGCGAATAGAAAAAGTAAAATGAAAGATAAAAGAATTCTGTTTCGCTTTGGTGGTTCACATGCGTCGATTTTGTATCGACTCCATTGGGATAGTATGATTTGAAATTGAATAGTAATGAAATATTATTTATTAAAATCTCAATTTATTTAATGTTTTGAAGTAGAAATTATTTTCAGCCGTCATCTAATAAGTTATTTTTGTTAACAGATGCATGGTATAAATCGATACGCATTGAACTGAAATATTCAGAAATTTTTTAAGATAACACCAGGATATATTCGCTAAATAAATTTTTACGGCATTAAAAATTCTTCTTTTTGTATTTTTGTTGAAGTTATGCAAAAGCGAGGTAAAGAACGAATTTTTAACGCTTTCTTTGATAATGAAAATTGCATTTGACTGAAATTGTGCTTTTATCATACTGTCAATTGCGAAAAATAAAATTCTTTCGTTTAAAACTAACCCACTAATGTTACGCTTTAGAAACAATTTTCAAATTGATTACTTTTCAGAATTTAGAACTAACTCATTTATTTCAATGCAGAGTTTAGATGATTTTAAAACTAATCTGTCTCAATACAAAGATAATGTATTCGTGTTATTAAATAACATAATCAGATATTTTTGAGTAATTCTAAGTTACTTAAAGCTCTTTAAGCTGAAATCCCAAGAAATTAAATGTAATCAAAATAAAAAGTACATTTAAGTATCTGACAATTGTAGCAAAAAGACAGGTCGAACAGTTAAAGGCTGAAGCATTTAATAAGCAAAAAATTACTCATGTTACGCCGATTCTTATTATAATATTAGTGGTTTTAATTATCCGATAATTATTCAACTTCACCTCTTGTACATTCATAAAATAATCTCACATATTATTTTACCAATGCACAGGAAGAATGAGTTATAAGTAAAAGAGTATATGGCAGTTTATAGGGACCTCATAAAATTGAGATATCGGTCGAACACATTTCGGAATAATATTTTTATAGCATAGTAATACGTGAAAAGAAAGACGTCTTTCTTTCCAACACACACCTGAAGACTACTGCAAAGAAATGGAGCGATACCGTCAGATTTAGTTTATTCTCTGACGAATTATAGTCCACTTTTTCCACTCTGAGCTAAGTTATAGACAACAAAAGAAGATCACGGGCTTAATTGCTGAAAATTAATTCTGTGAATAATCAATGTCAAAGAGGATCTTTTAATCTGAAACAGTGGTATTTTAACCGCTGTAGTACAAGCGCACGAGGTGTATGAGATAAATCTTGCCAGCTAAGATATGCATGTTTCCAGACAGCTCTTGTGCTCATCGATTCTTATATGTAAAAAAATTGTGAAATGTGTTAATATGGCAATTTTAATTTAAATGTAGAAATTTATTTCTAAGCGACATTTGAAGTAATGACCATTGCAATGCACACAGTATTTATTCCACAGTTAGACATTACTGCAAGCATCGACAACTGCTTCTTTTAGATTCTGTCACAGACCGCGATCTCATCATTTTGGTTATTCTGACAATATTCAACCTACAGGTGTATTATAGGATGAGAAAATATGGCATATAAGAATATTACGTCATGGCAGGTATGCGTTTCTGATAAGAAAAATCTAAGAAGGTTTTCTGAAACATCCTTTACCAAATTTTGCTAGAACTAAAATGCAAAAACCCTTTGCCAAAACCCAAATGGGACGTGGCGACGAATGACTGTTAGGTGCATTAAGTCCGTTCATCTTACAAGGATAAATTTCTTAGGTGGTAAAAATTCATATACTACTAATGCTCTATAACAGCCAAAATAAAGTACTGCAAGTTTCATCCATTTGACATCATTTCTTTGTAAAATTTTTGAACAGAAAGACGTTTGAGGTAAAAATCTATCATTTCTCTCTTTAACATATTTTCACTAACTTATGAGGTAAAGAATGGGAAAGGAAATGAGAAGTACAAAAATAAATAAAAAATAAGTACAAGTTAACTGGCGTTTAAAACAATTGATAAATAAAAATATTATATAATGATTCCAATTGTGTAGAGGAAAACATTGGAACTTTGAACAGCTGTCGATATTGCTTAGCTGGCTGAGAAGACCGTAGTAGCATGAAGTTAGGGCTGAGTGGAAAAGCATGATGACGCATTTAGCACAACTGACCTTGAAGAATCACAATCTTTATTTTTTCTTTTACTATATCCAATCATCCTTTTGCAGACAATATATTTCTTAATTAGAGTAGAATACAATAAGTTCCATTTTAAAGCACGACGTTATTTTAGGTAAATAAGCAGCAGTGTGAAAAAATAGCGTGTTGCTAGCAGGAATACGTAAGCGAAAGAGAACGCAGCAGTTCAAAGGAAGAAGGGAGGAAGTGACAGTATCAGTTCGAGTCAGGGAATGTTTTGTTTTACAACTACTTTATTGGGCAGGAGGTATCTGCATTAAAACGTTACGTAATATGAAAAGACCTCGAATCTGGGAGAACGGATGAACTTAAGGGGGGGCACCAAATTTAGAATGTTAATTTTGAGGTCGCCAATTATTTTTAAAACAGCTATCAAAATTTGTTATATCTATATCTATATCTCTCTCTATATATAAACAAAGTTTTTTTTTTTTTTTTTTTTGCTCTCACTGAATTCACAGTCAGATCTTGCACTTACTAAGCGCCCTCCCCTTTTTTTAACTTTTTATTTTTATTACTAAGCATCGTTTTATTCGCAATTACACAACGTACAGTTCAATAATAAAACCACGAAAGTTTTAAAAGATGCATATAACGCATGTTTAGAATTTACGATGCAGTATTAGGTGTTGGCCTACATTTTTATATTTTTTCAATGTATCATATCACTAATCGATTTTCTTTGTAAGATGGCGGACAAAAATTATTTTTGTCCTTTTATTATTAACTTTTTATATGTTTAGATTTTATATTAAATATCACGTTCCTCTCACCTTTCCTGCATAAAATGCAATTCGACAGCAAAATCCCAAACTATTTAAAAACAGCATATCTTTGGAATTCCCAATAGAGTGTTAGAGGTTGCCATACGTCATTTTATATTCGCTATATAATTTCTTTAAATCTTTCTACTCGCTTGCGCTGCCAGCCTAAAAATAGTTATCATAAAAAATCGATTTTAATAGCTACTGTAATTTCATAAAAATATTCAATATTTCTAATTAGATACGTGATAATTTTAATACACGTTTATTTAAATCTATCACACTCAAAAGTAGAAACACATAGTCTTAAGAACTATGCTTATACCTTTTAAATCGCTTAGTTTTTGACAGGAATTAGCAGTAAAAATTACTACGCTTAATTTAGTCCTGTAATTTCCTTTCAGATGTAATTAGTCGTTTGGATGTAATTGCACACGTATATTTCAAAATATTTCACGGCAACACAATTAAATTTATAGTCCAAAAACGCTGTATAAATGTTTTCTGTATGTGAAGTTATTATTTTATTGAATTAATTGCTATCTTTAGTCTTGGTCTAAAATACCCAAAAGAATTACTACTAAATTCCAGGCGAAAAACTTCTATAACAGTAAAACAAACATAATCAAAGTTAAACCAAATGAAGACAAAGGCTTTTTTTCTTTGCTTAGAAATCGTTTCATGTTGTATAAATATTGTTTACATATACAAGGGGAACCACAGGAAAAGAAAAAAAAAAAAAAAAAAAAAAAAAAAAAAAAACCTGAAATACGCAGGGCATTATGTAACTTTAAAACCACATAAAACCGCACAAAAGTGGACTGAACTGTATAACAAGAAAAAAACCGTTGATTTTTGTGTTATGTGTTTTTATGTACTATTCTTTTACAATGTTTTTATGTACAATTCATTTTTATCTTATTCTATTACAATTTAATTTGCTTGAAAATTTCAGTTCGAGCTGATCGTCGCGATGGTATGACCCAACTGTGTGACCCAAGTTCTCCCCCCTTTTTCTACGGGGAAAGCATTTAATGACCTCATAAAGCGAAAGAAGTTTCCCGTTCCCCTTAGAATACTACATGGGTCCTCACACTTTCCGAAGAAGACCTCTGCCTTTCAAAAAGCTGAGGGTTGCAATTTAATTTTACTTTTTTCGAAGCCAATAGTAGCCAACAGGAAAAGAAAAATAGAGAAATAGAACTGCATATCATGAGAATATCTAATAAGCAGGCTAATGTATCAGTAATAAATGCAAGGCCTAGCAGAGAAAACAAAAAATATTAGTAAACAAAAATACTGGCATTAAAAAAATCTTTCATTAACTACAATACTAGAGCAAATAGTGTTATAATAGTATTATAAATTAAATAATTATAAAGCATACGAATTATGTTTCTTAGAAAATACATTTATTAATGCTATTATTGACCTTTCTTTAATAATAGTAGTCATGGTGTCTGAACTAGACTGGAAAATTTAATATAGTTAGCTGGCGTGCAAACCGTTATTCGATATAATCGTGTATTAATTAAATGTGCACTAGAAATTAAATGTATTTCAAAGTATACCGGTTAAAGTAACTAGAAACTAGAATAAGTACGTATTTAAACAATTCTAATATTAAAATATGGAATTTGTAAGAAAGTTAAATAACCTTAAAATCTTCAATGATTAAAAAAATGGGAAGTTTAATAAGCCATCTTTACAATAATATTGGTATGAATTTAGAACCGCTTAAAAAACCTAATTTTTAGATTTAATAAAGAAATTTTTTAAATTAAATTAGAACTATTTGCTTAATTTGGTAAACTTGAAAATTAAAATCCTTCCATACTGTCTAAGAAGATTTGTTAATATTTATCTAGACAAGAAAACTAATTTAAAGGGGCTACAAAACCAATAAAATCTATTTATGTATAACCAGTTTTTTATGTGTCATTAATCTATCAATTTAATGTATGTCAAAAGTGATATATATATGATATATAGTATATATATATATATAGAGAGAAAGGCGTGTTTCTTTGGTTAGATATCGTTTCAGGTTGAATAAATATTGTACACGAAGAAATATGCTAAAGGAATAGGAAAAAACATGCGTAAATCTTTTCTTTTGAAAAGAATGTTTTTGCATGTACATGAAGAAGAAATAGACTGAAGGAATAAAAAAAAAAGAAAAGGTGAACATTTGTTTCAGAAACAACGATTTTGCAATATTTTAACGAAAGCTAAAATCAGCAGCTTTAACGGAAGCAGCAGCTAAAATCTACCACTTGGAAATTTTTTAATTCCTGTGGAGAATAAACAAGATTTAGCTCATTATTCTTTAAAGTAATATAAAACTATACAATGAGTGTAATAAAAATTCATTTTTACTTTAGCACTCCAGACTTTAATATTTGTTTTGTCTGCACAGTTTTTACATCTGATAAACGAAAACAGAGGCTTGTACACTCAATCAACTATTCAATAATAAGGATAAATTACATTTTGTGGAACCCATCTTCCTAGAAGGAAAAGCGAAGTGTAGCAGTTCCTGTGTTTCCGTTGTTCTGTTTCAGCCTTCTTATATAAGGGAGGGGGTATGGATTAGCTATTGGCTATTGTTCGTTGTACGACAGGTGGCACTATGAAGGGAGTCTTCTGATTAGATAAGAAGGGGATCTTCAATTAAAGTTCTCGTAGTTCGTATCCTACAGCAGCCGAACCATGCGAGGTATTGCCGAACTTAGAAACGTGTAACTGGCAAAATAAATCTGTTTTATTGATCATATCATGATTAGTTAGCCGATTATGAAAACGTAAGTCTTAGTGGTCTTAGGTGGTTACAAACGGAGGTTCATTGCTAGCAAGTCTTTCTTACAAAAGGTGGTGTTTAAGGTTGACTTTGGCAGATAAAGCAATTTCTGAAACGTTATGAAACCGAAGAAGCCAGTTTATTTGGCGAGACTGGAAGTTGAAAAGAAGGTAGTAAAGCTTATATTTTCATTTGAATGTATATATATTAATAAAGGAAAATTCCAGAAATCTCGGTATTTTTGTTTAGATTTTTTGCCTTCTCTTGCGTTTTGTATAATCTTATACAATACATGTAACAACCATATGATTCTTCTTTATTTTTAGTGTAACGATGGAATTCCATCATCAAGCTTTATGCTGAAATAATTTAGATGAAAAAGAAGAACTTGAAACTTTCTATCACTTTGTTCACGACAAATATATGCAGCAACAAAAGCAGAAGATCAAAATTTAAAACCTAATTTGTCTCTAACTTCCAAAATACCTGAATAAGATCCAAATACAAACCCATAAAAATCGACTCCGAAATATGCATTAAATAAAGTTTATCTGCTTTATCTAATAACGCGATTTAGTAAAAGCTTAACTAAAAACATGTTTCCATTTGTACCCTCAGTTAAAACAAAAACTGGAACAACGTCTTATTAAAATTAGAAATAACCTGTTACTTACAAGTTATTATGACGATAGCGAAAAAATTAGTATCCTAAAGCACATGTTGCAGAATGTTTAAAATTACCTTTAGAAATGACAAAATAGCTTAAAATATTCATACCACCATGCTTTTCTGAAGACAGAGATTCTGTTCCTGTGATTTGCTGTGATTATTCTGGTAAAAATATGCTGAAGCCTATATGGTGCCCCCCCTTAGATTGAGCGTTCTTTCACTGTTGCTTGTATTTACGATGGAAATGTTCCTCCTCAGGGGGAATGGGACTATTCGCCGTGGCCGTTTCGCCGTAGCCGTTTCAACGTGGCAATTTCGTAGTCGGGCAGTTTCGCCATCAAAACATATTTTTCTTTACCCGATTGTGTTATATCTTACTATATTATAGTAAATTGATTTGGTTTAATAATTCTGTTTAGTTTTATAATTTAATTTAATTTAATAAATATTAATATAAAATGTTTCCGTATACAATTTTATACAAATACATCGTTACTCATGACATATTAATTTTAAGAAAGTAATGTGCTGACAAGATTCCAAAATAAAACTGTTTTCAATTCAGATTTCATAAAAATGTAAATTTCCTACTTACATGAGTGATTTCTCTGAACTAGCCGATTAAAATTTCCAGAAATTTTGACGAATCATGTAAATATTGCACCCAAATAATTTTAAAATCGATAATATAACATCTGTTATATCAGAGCTTTAGCCCCAGTTTTCTTTGTTACTGAAATAATTTTCTAACTAACTATGTGCAATTTGCCTGCTTTATTTTTAACTATGTGCAACTTCTTTGTATCGCATATTTGTAAACGTTTGTTTACGTATGCAAAAGGTAACCAGAATTATTAAACTAAATAAATTTGATATGAGTATATTACGGCAAGATATTATACAGTCATGTAAAGAAAAATATGTCTTGACAGCGAAACGACCCGACAGCAAAACAGCCACGGCAAAATGGCGACGGCGAAAAGTCCTAGACCCTCCTCAGGTACAAAGTGATACTTCTGGTCTGATAACTTGAGGACGTGTAATTATCACTAATTTAAATCAAAATCGTATATACAACTCTGCTGATACGGTCATGGTTAATACAACTCTGGGTGCGATCACACAGAAGTATTCGTTGGACTTGTCGATTCGTTGTAACAATTTACAATATTTTCAATAAATCCTTTTTTTTAAACACTATGTACACATGGTGCAATAAATCAGAACTGTTGAATAATCTGTTAAAATAGGGAAAATAAAGGAAAGCTTTGAAGCTAACCTCGAAACTAAGCGAGGAGCTTGCTTCAAATAAAAATCTTTCATTCTTTCTCATTTCACGAGTACATTCTTACGGGATTTCATTACGGGAATTTCCCATTCTTTTCACCCTAAACAATTTGCATTAAGGCAGATTTACAAAGTATCCAAATGGTCGAGAAGATGAACTGCCTAATAAAGGGATCCCCTCAGCAGTCTCTAATGTCTGCACGCCAACATTAATTGCATTAAATGGGGAAGTCGAAGTAAATTGGAATTAATTTGGCAACCCAGCCAGGGCGAGATATTCAGCATTGTCGATCTCATGCAACGATCCAATTTGCGGTTGAGTTAGATCCTGACTAAATCTTCGTCCCGTCGTTTATTTTTAATGCTTTTCCTCACTAAGCAATGAAAAAGAATTTCCTGTTACTCTTTGTACATTTTTCGGTTTCGTAGAATAGCTAATGTTTATCTTTGAGGCAAGTATTGAGTATCTTTTGACAGCGTAGTACTGAATAAATTTTGTCCCTCTATAGATTTGGATTCTGTTCAATTTTAATGTGTCTGCTTTTCCCTTTTTGAGGAAATTTTGAGTTTATTAGCATATTCAAGATAATTATGAGCATATAAAATTTTATTACTTAATTCCCATAATGTAATAAAAAATCGAAAAATGCCATTTAAAATATAAGCGATTGAAAAGAGTAGAGAAATACTGATAGATAAAAGCTTTTATGACGAACGTTATAATTTTATAACTATTTATAAAAAGGTTAATACATAGAATTATAAAAAAAAGCTAGGTTAACCACTTAACTGTTTCATTTTCCTGCCATCTTGTGACCAAAAATAAGCATATTTTTTTATAAAAAATTTTCAATTCTAATTTATTACATGAATTAAAATCAACAATTAAAACAGTTACAAGTATTGCATTTATTAATTTGAGGTAATTTTTAATTAGGGCGAAATTAAGGCAGTTTTACTTAAAGTTGGCTTTTTTTCTGACGAAACTGGGAAACTGGAAAGAACACTTTACAGGAGATAAATGTGAAAGAAATGGATTCGGTGTGAAAGGAAATTTCGGGGAAGGTGGAGGAGGATTAGTAGTGCCCATTGTGAACTTAAATTAGATCATCTGAAATTTCCGTTTCCTCATCATCACTAGAGAATTTCGATAAAGAACTTTCAGGATTACCAGATTCATTTATAGAAAATTCAGATTCGCTATCTCATCCAATATCAGAATTATATTCTGTTATGAGCCATTTGCTGCCACCATTTGCATAGTTCTTTTATTTCATGATAAAATTGGGAAGAAATAATATTCACAAAGGCTTAATACACTGAAGACGTTGAAACAAACTCGTTGAATTTCGCAGCCTAATGAAAAGTAGTAAAACTTGTCCTTGAACTGGTTTTACAATGCAATATCTCCTGGAATAAAAAAATCTATTAGAAACACTGTAAAGTAAAAATATGAAAAAGGGCGGAAAAATCAGTGGATTGGGGCAGGAAAATACACCAAAGAATATGTATTGTTAAGAAGGAAAACTCTGCAACAGGAGTAGCTCCGGCCCAACGTACAGGGAAACAGTTGCGCATGCGCGAAATAGCTGTCGGCGAAGCTCGAAGCCGGTGTCGAAGTTCGAAGGTCACGCTTATCAAGAGTTCATAAAACGAATATCGTTTTACGTTTCTTTAAACTTTAAAGGAAAAGACGATATTTTTTCGAATTAATGGATTAGTTATTTTGAGGGGGAAAAAAGTACGAAAATCCGAGTTAAAATTAGCGCGAAAAGTCAAAGAAGAAACGTTTTTTCAAAAATCGTTTCTTCTTAACACGTGTTCCTCAATTTCATGTACATATCGCGGAGGGGAAAATTCCAGGTTCCGTCGCCAAATCCCTTGGCGAATTTTTCCCTCCGCTTTCTAACGGCGTAATAGCAACTGATATACATTACGTCTGTGAAACCTTTCCTTCTTTACACAGACATTCTTGGAACACACTGCTCGAGTGTTGTACAGGCAAATAAAAAAAGTCCATTTTTCCGTCACCCGAACGGTGTTCGGGAAAAACAGTTACGTGGTTAATTTTGGTAATATAGTTACAAAGCAAGATAGAAAGGCTATATTAACACGATTTCGAACGGTTAACTGAAAATTCAATAAATATTAAATGAGAGAAAATATGTTGGATTATTAGAATATGAAAATATATCTGGATGTATGTAATTTGGATTTTTGAGATAGGCGAGTTAAGGTCTACAGGAAAAGGTGTGCAAATCTATACGTAAGTCTTCCTATTACAGTTAACTAGAATCATTATGAAAAGCATAAACATTATTTATTTGCATACTCTGTGAATTCCATACAGAATTTATTTATTTGCATACTCTGTAAATTCCATACAGAATTTTTAATGGGAAATTTGATAGTAGAATGGTTTTAAGAGAGAAAATCATACCTAAAAATACTTATAAAAGTACTTTATTGCATTATCAGATATTATCAAGTTGACTGTAATCGTAGGTCTTCAGTAAATACTGTTTGATAAATTGTAAAATATTGTACATATATTATGCATTACTAACAAGTGAAATAAAAACGGAACTCTAACGTGAAAAAAATCAATTTCTATAAAAGGCATGAATGTACAGTTATGAAAATGTAATTATTATAAATTTTCATTTAGTATTTATTCCAGAACAGTGGACATATGATTGCTTTGTCATGCAAGGACAATGTAATTTATACAAATGCTTCACGTTTGCTTATCTCACACAACAAATGAATCACAAAAACAATTCATGGCGTACAAGGTATTCATTTGCATAAAACCTTTCGAGAAATATTAAATCATTAAAACAAACATAGAATATATGAATTAATGAAACTTGCTCACGAAATATAAATATATTCTCTCAGTTTCTCGATAGCAATCCCGATATACATAGAGACAATGTGGAGCGCTCATATTGCGGTACTTATAATTTAGATATTATTCTAAATACAGTGAAAAATGATCGACACGTTATATGTTGCGCTGTAATGCAATGAATCAATTTATTGGATTGACAGTGGAGACTCACGTCAAACGGCATTTAAATTAAATACAGATCGCGATACAATTTACTGCAATATTGGCAAGATGGCATTCGGTGAACGTAACTGTTTCAAATATTTGCAAAATTATGACAATAGAGCAGGATATATTACTTTTATTTTATGTTCATATGACTTAACTTTATCAAAAATTTGCTCTAATATTTGAAATTGTTGCATATTTAAAGAGTACGCCCTTTTTCTGCTGCCTCTTTCCAGAAGAGATCTTATACACAGTTTACTGGAAAACAGTCTGCGTGTAAGAGTACACGCAAATTTCAAATCAAAGTACTTCAGGAGTCAGATTTTGCGTTTGTTCAATGTAGCATAGTGCACTATTTCGTATTTAAGAGCCCATTTTCATTCTCTTTAAGTTCATAGTATGTTATAAATTATATTTCATACAGGATCACTTAAAAATCTTCGTTTTTTGAATTTATGCAAAATTCAGATATTTTTATTATTATTTAAGAATCCAGTGAATGAGATTTCAGGAAATATTTGATTTCAGTGCGTCCCAAATTTGCTTTAAAATGCTTTACTGGTTACCAAAGGGTAATATATGTTAATGTTTTAAGACATCTGACTCTCACGGTCGGTTTAAAATAAAAACTCTGCATTAATATTCGGTTTGTAACTCTGAAGTATATAGCAATAAATATGCCTATTAGTTAACATGAAAAATATATTACATGACCTCTTAATATCCATTAAACCAGTCGTGATCCTCGATATCTATCACCCCTAGTGAGATTAACAGTATCTTGTTAATTTACGCACAATATTAATAATTGTTGGAGCAGTACATTCCAAAGCTCTCGAGTAAGTATAATGTGCAAATTATGAAATAGATTGTCATTGTGACCCATGCCAGAGATTCATATGTAGAACATCTGATAAGCAAGCCATCTCTTTCCTAAAGGTGATGCACTACACAGTTTGTATTATAATGAATAATAACATTCTGAGAGAGTTAATTAACACTTTCTAGAGGTAACGTACATTACATCATTGTTCTTTCTTTTATATTTTAGGTGAATTTTATTTGAGAAGCATAAAAAAAGCAAAGCAAAAGAAAATTTTTATTAAATAATATTTAGAAATAGTTGTGAAACCGATGTCAGTACAGTAATAATAATAGTTAACAACAGTTAATTATAACAAACAATAGTTATTTTATTAGTAACCAAAATCTATATAAAAATATCTAAATATTCTTAGTAAAAGCATACTGCCTTTATCATTGTTGAAAATTATCGCAGTATTACTGCTATCATAAAACATTTAAAAGATGCTACGTAATTTACAATGAATACCTTTTTCCACTACCATAGTTTAAGTCTCCCCCCTCTCTTCAGTTTCATAAAACCATTCGTGATCAATTGAAAATGATAATTTTACATACATATATAGGAAAAATATATGTGCATAATTATTACTATAGCAACAAAATATTAGTATTGCATTGCAAATTAAATTAAGTTCTACAAAGATTTAAGTGTGGCAATTAAGAATTTTTCAAATACACAAATTAATTTTATGACTTTGTATGCTTTAGATTAAGCTGAAGGCAGATTTTAAATGAAATTAGTACGGTCAGTTTCCTTATGTTTAAATGTGTGTCCTGTTTGAATGTAAATACACTTCAATCTCAGAAAAAGGTTTTTCTGTCTGTAGTTACAAAGTTTTTTCATGACGATCCGTAAGAGTATTTTAATGCTATTTTATTCGAAACTTACGATTTCGATTAATTACTTAATTCGATTTACTTACGAACTTTCAATCATTAAAAAATAACTTCATTTTTTCGTCCGTAAAAACCAGCGATTTCATAAGTTAATAATGATTATGATTTCATTTTTATATCCACTAATTTTTAATTAAAACAAACATTTGCAATTAATAGGGAGAAGTACAAAATATGTACTTCATCTAAGTAATGAAGAATATTTCATAATGAAGAGTAAATTCCGCTTACCACAAGAAGAATGCTTTACAATACTAAAACGTAGCATGAATCTTTTTTGATCTCGCTTTCATTTGTCAAAATTCAATCAAAGAATAGAAACTGCAAAACAATAGGTCAAAAGTAAAAAAAAAAAAAAAATGGTTTCAGATTTTAAATTAAGTCCAATTTTTTTAACATTTTGAGTGTTACCTTTATTTATTAAATATTATGTTCTTAGCACTTAAGCTATAAAATTCAGTTCAACAGCAACATCGCAAAATAATTTTAAAATGAGCATATCTTTAGAATTTCCGATGCACAGTCTTACGCTCTTTTCTGTACAAGGTTGCCGTTGCTCGCTTTGAAACCCTTGAGTTTGTTAATAAAAAATTCGTTAAAATTTTACAAAATATGAAATTGATAATAAAACAAATTTCAAATTTGGACTTCCAGAAACCCATATTCGGGTGGAAAAGTTCCATATTCAAAATTTGACGGCTCTAGGTACCAATGTTTTATCACAATGGGAGCTGCATACATACATTAATGCAGAAATTTTACAAAATATGAAATTGATAATAAAACAAATTCCAGATTTCAAATTTGGGCTTCCAGAGGCCCATATTCGGGTGGAAAAGTTCCATATTCAAACTTTGACGGCTCTAGGCACCAATATTTTATCACAATGTGAGCTATATACATACATTTATGCAGATTCTTCATTACTTAATTTCTTTAAATATAATACAGGGCGATAATATTTGGTGGCAACAATTTGAAAAGTGAAACATAGCTTTTATTGAACCAACGAAAAATGCCAAAACGAAATTAATAGTCCTTCTGGGCAAATTGCCCCTTTGGATTAATTAACGAATCTGCAGAGAAAAAAAACTAAGTGCGGTTGAACCTAAAATGCAAACAGCGTATTATATGGTAATCTTGCGCATTTGTATCAATCCAGTAACTCGAAACCACAGCAGTCGAACCCCGCCCGGATTATAACGAAACCTCCGAATGCAATGCACGAACCTTTTGGTATCGTGCACTTTTTGACTCACACAATGTTACTTTACTCTGCATTAGGTATGGAAATCGGTTAGAACGAACTGCATAAATATCTTCGATTGAATTTTTTTTTTTGGTATTTTTTAAACATTTTCTAGAATTTTTGCAAGTTGTAGCGAAAATATTACTAACCCTTAAAATCATCCACGTTTAGGACGTTAGGATTCACATTCCATCCGTAAAGGGGTACACCTTTACATTGCTTTTCTTTTAAGTTCGACCTCACGTTGGTCGGTGTTCTAAAGCTTTGAGAAAAACAGGTGTGATATCCACTCTAGGAGACTGAGGACACAATAAACAAAACGTAAGATATCATGTGGCGTTCTTTGTTACCTAGAGCGGGTTTTCAATTTATTTAAACTCTTTGTTGTATAAAGCTGTACTCAAGGCTGATACTAGGATGGAAATTTCAAAATTTTCGATATTTAGGGCAAGAGGAAGTTGTGAAATTTAATAATTTTGAATTATACAGTTGATTTGTCTTTTAAGGAATTTTTTTTGATATAAATGCCGTCTAACTTCTTTTCTACGAACGAGAGTTTTACGCTCGTTAAATCTTTTGAAAAACACAGAATTTTTTTGCAAAGGTTATTGAATTATTTTTGCAATTATGAATATCTTAAGTAAAAGTTAAAGTTAAATTCGTTAATAATTTCTGTTATTCGTTTTCATGCAAGTAAAAAAACATTGTTTTATTTTTTTTTGCGAGATAATCTACTTATCGAATTGGACATAGTAAACTAAACTTCCGCTCCCTTAAATTTCATCATAGCGTGTTTCGACTGTATATTATGTTACACAAATTTAGTTTAGCCTCACAGAACTGAAAGACGGCGCAGATGCAAAACAGCGTCAAGAATTTACGGGAGAGCTTGGAACTTCAGTTTTTTAGCTGCTAAGGTTCCAACAGTAATAAATTACTATGAAAATGATTTTTCGAAGAATACCGAAGACTTTGGCGTACTTGGCTGATTGTTCTTCTTCAACCTGTTTGATGTCTTCAGAAATTAATTAATTGAATTTCATGGGGACATCAACAGTCTGTCAATAATTAATATCTACTGAGGTTTTAGCCATCAGAAGTCCGCTTTGGAGACAGAGCACAGGGCTAATTCTGCCTTAGAAAACACCTAAATATATAAGATAGCTGTCTTAAAATATTTAGTACCCATTTTGTAAATAATGTAATTTAGTAGTTCTCTGAATAAATTAGTAAAGACGAGATGGCCTCTTACTTGAAAGAAACATCTTACTGGAAAGATAACGATTATTAGAAGCCTGGCGTCCGGAATCCTGGTGAATAATATGTATCAGGTAAGAGACTTTAAATTACTTTTGTAATAGATGAACCTGATGCAACAAGGCTTGTGGTATGCCGAGACAGAGCTACAGTACAGTTGGTGAATTAGCTCCTTTCTCTGTTTTTGTGATAAGTGATGGAACTGAGAATGGTTAAAATGAGGAAGCTTGTAGCTAAAACTAAGTTAACTAACTCAAAAGAAAAAAAAAATCTGATATGAAAAGCACATAACCTCCATAACTATACACACTTCTTTAACTATACACACTTTTTTTAACTATACACACTTTTTTTTAACTATACACACTTTTTACTGCATTTCATGTAAATGTAGTATTTCATTTGAATGTACGCCGAAACTAGTCAAAAGTTCCTTATACAAAATTTCAGCATTTACGGCGAACATCATATAACACGCGATAAACATTATTAAAACATTATATAACAGAGTTATATAACATACGCGCGTACATATACGTCATGACGGAACCAGTCAAAATGGATATTTCCATTAAAATCTGAAAATCAAAATGTTTCGTGAATATAACACTTCCTCTACTTCATACAAGGAAGCAGAAAATAATGTGAGTTATAACTCTGTTGATTTTGCTCATAGAGTTATAACTGAACGCAGTTCTAATTTCAGTCATTAAATAACTCAACTGTTTAATTTTAAGTAATCTAACGGATGAAATTTCAAACGCACTTTACTAAATTTTCGTTATTTCTGAAAAGCATGATATAGTCGAGGATACTGAAGAGAAGAAAACTATGCAAGATATTAATGATGATTTATTTTTCATGTTAATTAGAGTTAATATTTCGAATATTAAAGTTGTGAATATTCAAAACAAATATCAACGAACGACAAAGAGTCCCTTGCATAAATTAACGCTTTCTGCAATTAATAGTAGTATTAAAGAATCGCTATCATTTAGTGATTTATTTAAAAAAGATAGTAAAGAGGACAAATTTAAAAGCCCGGAAAGGTGCTTTAAAATGATTTATGACAGGAATTCTGAAATATTTTGCAATTTAATTTCTCAAACATTTTCATATAAAAGAGAAATAGTTTCAAAATTGTTAAAGAAAATTTTATATTTATCAAGTTTACAAGTAGAAAATCCTTTTAATTTATTATCTATATTGGATACTGAAAGGTAATGCATTTCTTCTTTGTAAACATTGGATTTTGGTGGATAATAATTTGCGGATACTAAATGAATGTTCATAGCGAAATTTAAATTGGATTATTCTTAAAACGACAGGAAATCTTAAGCCTTGATGATTTATTGGAATGCGTGGAATCGCATACTATAGTATAAGTTCTGCAAGCGGGTAAACAACTAAGTGTTAAAGGGCAAATACGATCCTCTCTTTAGTTTCAGAGATCTATGGGCACTGCATTGGAAAGCTGATTATTCATTACTGAAGTGTAATAAGTTTTTTCATCGGATATTCTGAATTTAGTTAATTTTACCAAGACGGACAATGTATGCTGTAACCGCTTAATTTCAAATCACAGAGCTTCGGAGTATAGAAGTGTTGGTAAATATAAAATATGCTTCATCAAAGACTATATAGTATAGCATTTTGACAAAAATGAGAAGGATCCAGAAATGCACAACAGAGTTTCAAGTAGCTCAAGTAAATTTCCGGGAATGACTAAATCAGTTTCCCTTAGATTATCATCTAGTGTATGATGGGGTATAAACAATGTTCAACCAGCTTAATCAAATGAGAGACCTCTCATAAAATCCTGTGAGTCAGATTCGAATTTTTAAGGTGAAGTATTGTTATATACAGTTGTTATAAAATTGTTGAACTAATTTGGAGAATACCAGTTGTTTATAGTATTACTTCAGCTTAGAAGTCGAGCCAGTTTTATAGCAGATAAGATTAGAATAGAAAGTGATAGAAAATGCATAGAATGATGTATGCATAGATCTAGGTATATATTGGAAAATATTCTAATGATTTTGTTTCGTATCTAGGATGGCCGAATACAAGAATTAGTGGAATGTAGTAAAACACTTTCGTTCCATACCTTTTAGCAAGAGCATCATTCATAATACCATGTGTTTAAAATTAAGAGGATTACTGAAGAATTGCGGCGTTTTAAATTAGATAAGGAGTTTATTGAGCAATATAATGATTTGATGTCGGCAGATACAAATTATATAGAAGTAGGTCTATTGGTACATTTTTAAGGGTAGGCATTTCTTTATCAGTTTTGAAAATGCAAATGATTAGGGTTGGAAACGATAACTTTTCTTTCCAAACTGCGTTGGAATGTTTGGAATTAAACCCACAACTTACATGAATACTAGACAAGTGTAGATAGAGCAATTATATCTAAGTTTGGGAAATTAGATGTTGTATTTACATTTGATATGCTTGCAAAATTCAGAGGGAGTGTTTAAAAATTACTTCAGCTTTACATTTGCAAGAGAAAGAGCTGATGCGTATATAAAGAAGTTACCCTTACATTCATCAGAGTCCTGTCTTGGAGTTTTAAGGCAGTTGACTATACGTGGATTCTATCCAATCTTTATACAATTATATATTAAAAGTGCCTGAGATGACTGAGAAATGATTGAGAAAGAGATTTTTACTGATTCTGCTATTACACGCTTCATCATGTTATTTTGAAAGAATCTAGCTTGGCTATTAAAGTTTATGAGGCTTTTAAAATTGGCTACTATTCCATCTAGCTTGGCTACTATTCTATTTAGCTGCTACTATTCTACTATTTGGCTACTACAAGCTAATGAATCTAGTTTGGATAATAAAGAGCATGATGCTTCAACTAAGATAACATCGTTGGTTTTCTTAACTGAACTTTGGATAATTTGGATTTAGGACAGGAATTATTTCCAATATTTCTACGGTTGCGATATGAGTCGATGTAGTAAAAATGTTGAGACAGATTCTAGTTTACCCGGAAGACACATATTGGCAAAGAATTTTATGGAAATTTAGTGAACCATGGAGTGCATTCAGATTAGTAACAAAGATGTATGAACTGGTTGTCTGCTATTTAAATGTAGGAGTTCCAAATGCATACCTGCTGTTGCTATGAAAGTGCTTTTGTAAGATAGAATTCCGAAGATTTCAGCGTATTTGGCGGACAGCCTTTCTCCAGCACGGGCAATGTATTCAAGAAAAAATAAATAAAGTGAGTTACAGCCCACATAAAGAATCTGTGGTTCCTTACTGTAAAAAAAATCTACTGAGTTCTAAAACACCAGCAAATCTACAGTTTACTCTAAAGGCGAAATTATCTATATGCCTGTAAATACATTTTTATCCACAAAAGCTTAATCTATTAGAAACAGTTTAAAAATTCCTAAGTGATGAAAGCAATGATTAAATATACAGATTGTAAAGTTCTACTGTTCTTCTGTTATGTAGAATCTTGATAAACAGTGATTGCACTGAGGAAGGGTTAAAACTGCCTTTTATTAAACTCTTTAACTTATTTATAATGCGTCAACTTGACGCTAACATACTACGCCTCAACTTGGGCAGTAACTGAAACAGTAGAATCAAACTTAAGAATTTAAAATGTTCACAAATAGTAGAATTACTCTACAGGGCTTATATAATCACGCAGCCTACAGCGCGTAAATGAGTGTAGTGGCAGCAAGATAATAGCGATTAAGCCACGCCAAACCAGCAGTAACTGCTAAACAGAAGTTTGAGTATAAGCACGCACGGCAATTTCCCGGACTCTCTCTTTCTCTACTGGAACGTCGATATTTAACTTATTCTTCCACTGGTAAAATTTGCATTTACCAAATTTAAATATTCTGGTATTGACAATTAGGGGAATGAAGGCTTATAGGAAAGTAACTTAAAATTGAAATTAACTGGTTATTTAAAATAAATATAAATCCCTACAAGATGAGATTAACATTTGAATTTTTGTCAATTTTTTGACATTAGGTTGCATTTTGAAGTGAGATCAGAGACCACCAATTAAATTATTTCAAATTAGTTGAAAACACTGGCTGATAAATTTTTATAGAAACTCTACAAATATTTTTAAATATTTCCTACTGATTGAAGCCTATTCTGTTATGTCTGGAAATGATGAATCTGCTATTAATAATCATCTGTCTAATGCTATTAATAATCGTCCGTCTGATGTCAGTTTATTTCCGTACGGTCTGTAGCAAAATATACAAACCGCGAAACATAATTACATGTGGATTGCATTTATGATTTAACTATTTTTAGTTTTCTATCACGTTAGCTTACAAAGCCTTTACACAGTTGATAAAAACTTAATGTTTGACTTCTCCCCCCTCCAAAAACAGTGGACTAAACAGTAAACAAGGTATGAAGAATAAGTTTTTTCATTGGAATGATTAATATAACAATAAATATCCAAATATAGTAATCTGTATTCTAAAAGCTGCTCATTTGAAAAAAAAACACAAAGAAAGTAGGAATAAATCTCTCTTTTCATCTTTCCTAATATTCTAAGCTATTTAAGGATATACTTTTCGACAAATTTTCTTTGAAGTTTTACTAAAAATATAGTCATGTGTACTTAACTCATAAAAGCTTTTGTTTGGCATGCTTGATAAGCTGTTTAAATGTTTCTCTCTAGTAAACTAATAAAATATATTTGTATGAAAGATATTATCCTGAATTATTGTTTAGATAACATCGAATAAACAGCATGGCCGTTGTTCTGTACATGTTTGTAGCATAAGGCAAATTAGTATGGAAAATCTTGAGTTAAAAGATCATCAGCGACTATGCGAATTCAAAAATTTCGCAAAAGAGATATCTAAAACAACTTAGTGACATAAACAAAAAGTGTATGACATATTATATGTAATAAATTGAAGGAAAACGGGATAATTTTGGAAAAATTCTTTCCCAGACATTCTCAATCTTAGTTCGGTGACATTAATTGGTCATCAAGCACCGACATCTTTAAACATTCAGCAGCAACTTTACGAATGGCTAAAAGTTTAACTCTGTAGAAAATGCTGCGAAAAGGCAATAATATAAATAAATGAGTACGTTTGTTTTGTTTGATTCAAGTTAATTAACAAATTTGCGTGGAACATATAATACCGAGAAGCCTTTATTTGTTGTCAGTAAATTGTCGGTTATTATTATGATGTACGATTCAAACGTTTTACAGCTACCTGAAAGTATGCATAAGCATAATTACTCATAATATAGTAAGAGATTGAAGCCATGTTCGTTTTTATTGTTAAGCTCCTACAGGAATTTAATTGAATTAAAATAATTTTTCCTGAAGAAGGTTAGATGATATTTTCAGTTTCATTTTATTGCCATTATCAATAAATAAATAAGCATTTTTCTAAATATTTGAAATATTATTAACCCTTAATTAGTTACTTGCATCACTATGTAAATATTACTAACAATAAAATCTTAACCATACTTTAGCAACAAGCATTAAGATCCTAAACGTTTATATCCTGTAGTCTATTACATAGAACATGCGGCCATAAGAAGCGTAAGTCGAAAATAAGCAAATTAGTTTCCAACTTCTCATGTATTATGTCACAAATGACATGATGCATCTGTAGTACCAATACATAAATTCCTTAACAGATTTCAGTTAGCTTTCTAACAGTTTTTAAAAAATAATACAATTGTTTCCTATATAAAGGATTGCGTGAATCACTGAAGGAAGCAGCTTTTTTCATAGCTTCTATTATCTTTGCATGATCTGAAAAATTTAGGACATCTTAGCGGGATTCCCTGCTATTCTGAAATATATTTGCTTTGGTAAAGTACGCCTGGTTTTTTGCTCTCGATGATGAGGGACCTGTACCTTTTCGCCCGCGAAATCGATAGAGTTTTGGTTGAAATACACGCCAAATACAAGGCTGTTGCTTTGCTTATTTTACATCTGACAACTCCAGTTTGCAGATCTTAGTAACTAGTACTACTTTCAGGATATTAAGCACGTATGTATGTTGTTTGTTACGTATATTATTATGCTCTTACTAATGTATGTAGTCAAATTTATTTCTGAATATAAGACATTTATTTATTTAGCAGAGATAATAACAGAGATAGTTTAACAAACGAAAAAATTATTTATATATTTATTCATAAACAAATTCTCCTTCTAGCAGAACAATTTTAATTGCCTTCATGAAAGACAAAAGTACACCTAACATGGAGGTGTTGTCTGTTGCTCAAGTGTAAGAAGTCTGTTGCTCAAGTGTAAGTAGTGAAAATGTGGCGAGGTCTGTCAAATGGCTCATCTAACGAATTTGCTGTTCTCTTACGAGCTCCGAATATCGGCATAATATTAAGCCAAAAGGAGGCGATGAGATGGAAGCAAATGCGTTTCAGACTTGTTTAAATATTTTCGAGAGCAGCTAGGTAGAAACGAAGAAATTTTGAAACAGCAAAGGTCTTTAACTCGCACAGTTAAGAAAGTTAAAGCTTGAAGCTTGAAGTCGGTGTGAAACGTGAAGTTCTCCACCACATTGTGATCCAAAAATTGGGGAACTCGTGATTCGTATTCACTCGCGACTTGTCCTTTACCTTTAATAATGGAATAAACGTGGATATTCATTATACGCCCTTTATGACCTCATTTTACTGTCAAATCAGACTCCTCAAATTCTGTTAGTGTAGCATCGCAGACTATGAGAACTGGTGTTTCAGGCATGAAGTGATTAAAGGCTGTGTCGTCTAGACCACAAAAGCCTTGTTGCGAGAAATCATACTTCAAGACAAGATTTCATCTTGTTAAGGAAATTCTTGAAAATAATTTCTACCTGTGGAAACTACATTTAATCACACTACCCAAGTCTAGATACTAATCCGACTATTATACTCCCATCATGCCTAGCGAGGGTCTTGGTATCTTCATGATATTGCTCGGTCAGACACTGTCTTCATCATGCAGTGGTTTCTGACTAAAACGGGAATTTATCATTCGCTCGCTATCTGGAAACAGCCTATTTTAATCCAAAATTTTTTTCTCCAATATAACATTGGAATTGGCCTCAAAAGGTGAGAGGTTTTGGGATATTCTCCGCATTCAACGCCATGAGACATGAGAACTGTACCATATTTCAAAGAATACTTTATTCGGAATGCATAGGGTGTTTACATTTTTTTTCTGAAATGAGTTCGTTGCATTCAGTGAGGAATACTATGATGATATAAATCAAGTTCATAAATTATATCAATGCCTGGCTATCCTAAACTCTTTCACTGAATTTTATTCCCGAAACCTTCCACAATGGAAACATTTTGCTCAGAATGAGTATGTATTTACAATTTATTAAATATTTTGTTCAAAATAATCAGGTATGTATTACATTTTTCAGTCAGGCTTTTAGCACGACAGTTATATATATATATATATATGTATATTTTCCATTATGTTTTCTTTAACAGTATGTGCATCCTGTTTACTGGTTGCTCTTACTAACTAATGAAATCTTTCAGCTGAAAATCTCTATCGGATAAATAAAGGTTTAAAAAGAGCAGCAGTTTCTGAAGACTAAAACAAGACGTTTCAATTTGGAGTAAGACTTATGTGTCCTCGGACTACGAGAATCACATTGCCCACTCTCCTTGCCACCCTGCAGACTTCGATACAGAAACAAACTGTAATCCTCCACGAGCATTACAATCCAATGCCGTCTATACTGATCGCTCCAAAAGAGAGCTCGGGACTGGCAGTGCCTGGTGTGCAATAGAGGGTGATCTCATAATTCATTATTGGGCTAAGAAGCTTCATACCAGTAACTCAGTAGTTCAGGCAGAAGTGACAGCCCTAAAGCAGCTCTAGACTTTACTTCTACCAATGAAAGCTGTAAGGTAATTTACACAGACTCAATGTCAAGCTTTCCGGCCATCCCTGGCGGCCGCAATAGACATTCGAAAGTTAGAGACATACAAAAACTATTCATTCCGATTCTTGCAAGTCTGAAGCCCAACTTCAGTGGGTTCCAGCCCATACGGGGATTAAAGAAAATGAAACAGCAGATGTGCTTGCGAAAGGCACTGCTAATGAACCCCATGTAAATAGCATTATTGTGCCCCTTCCGCACTCATATCTGAAAACAACTCGAAATTGTGAACTAATGATACAATGGGAAAACTATTGGGATTCGAGCACTACAGGCAGAAAACTGTATCATTTTCAAGCAAAAGTGAACCAGAATTTAAACAGCACTCTTCGCACCTCACACAGTATCTGACAGGGCATGCATGGCCCGTATATGTCCTATCTTCACAGATTTTACCCAAGAGATATCAACTAATGTATCTGTGGCAGTACTGTTGACTCGGAATACTCATCTGTATGATTGCCCGCACACAGTGAATTCACATTTAAAAAGACCAGCTGCAATCAATATGGCGGCATGGTTCAAAAACACAATTAAGAATAAATATGCGTTCAGCCGCATTAGGGACTGCACTGCCATTGCTAAAAGCATAGCTGACAGCCTGGAGTAACTTCTTCCTTGGACACCGTCAGTGGCCTGCTCTGTACATATATTCATTTATTTAATGTCTTTTTTGTTTTTTTATTTATGTTTAATACTATGCTTAATCCAGAATAAATTTAATGTATTTCACATTTGTAATGTATTTGTTCATCTCTACAGTTGTATGGAGTCCATACCATATCCTTAATATATCTGTATGCCTAACATGTACCATAATAGTAAACAAATGTTCCTCGTTTAGCGTGGCCAATTCCCGGAGGACACAAAACTTAGTTCTAAATGTAAACAATTCCCAGAGGACGCAGTACTAAGCTCTTTATTCATACTTATTTATTTATTTATTTTTTATTCCATCGACGGGATCTAACAGGATGAAGAGCACCTAACCCAGTGGGACAGCTGCTCCGTTGATGGCGGAAAGAAAGAACGAAAACAGTTCCTAAATTGTATGCATGTTAGACAGCACGTTGTACACACATTTATTATGCATAGATCTGATTCCTGTGGAATGATTTCATACTTAATTAAATAGGGTAAAGGGAGATATAAAGGGAAACTAGAAAATCAGAATGAATAAAATTTCATTCAAAATATCTGTAGTTTTCTGCTATGGCCTATAATAAAAGTACATTTCGTGTTTGCGAAAACTTATCGGAAGGTTTACATGTTATTCTCCAACAGGTTCCATGTCCTTGGTTTGTCTTTTACTTGAGCTCCCTGAACAAGGATATGAAGGTGAATGTTTCTAAGAAATCCAACGGTGTTTTCCTTGCAATACAATGAATTCTGCTCCTTACCTGCAATTCAGCGTATGAAGACCTATACAAGTTACAAACTAGTTACAAGCTTCATTTCATACATACAAAAAATTATTTTACGTTATGAACAATGTCAATTCTACACAGTCCAGTCACATTAATGTGACCACCACGTACTTTCCATGTCAGAGTTAAATAACCAATCACAGAAGGCAGGTGGCAGCACAGTGCAGTTGAGCGTATATAAAGGGTGTGTGAGGGCTTCGGAAAACATTTCAATCGTTGGCGTAATGCAGAAACGAAGCGATTTATCCGACTTCCAAAAGGGCATGATCATTGGCTTTCGGGCCAAGGGTGGAAGCATTTCCGAAACGGCTGAGTTTGTGAACTGTTCGCGTGCCGCCGTGGTAAAAGTGTACCGTGCATGGCAAAATGGGACTGTCCAAAATCAGCGACGTGGCAAATGTGGTGCACCACGGGCCATAGATGACAGAGGCGAACGACGGTTGCGGAGATGCGTTCGGGCAGATAGACGGGCTACCGTTGAGCAACTGACCACCAAAATGAACCAAGGGGCTACCAAAAGTGTCTCCCAAAGTACTATTCAGCGAACATTGCTGCGTCTGGGCCTCCGAAGCAGACGCCTGGTTCGTGCACCTATGCTGACTGCTGTTCATCGACGGCGAAGGCTAGAATTTGCACGCCAGTACAGCAGCTGGACGTCCACTGAGTGGCGACAGGTTGCGTTTTCGGATGAATCGCGTTTTATGCTCCATCGGACAGATGGACGTTGGCGTATAAGGCGTGAAACCTCTGAAAGGAACCACCCTGCAACCATTGCCGGAACGGTCCAAGCTGGAGGCGGGAGCATTATGGTCTGGGGAATGTTTTCCTGGCATTCTCTAGGTTCACTGATCATTGTGGAAGGCACAATGGATCAATACAAGTACGCATCTGTCCTTGCGGACCATGTTCACCCCTACATGCGCATTGTTTTTCCTCAGGATGATGGCATCTTCCAGCAGGACAATGCGAGGTGCCATACAGCTGCCAGTGTACGTGCGTGGTTCGAAGAGCACCAGGATGAGTTTACCGTCCTCCCCTGGCCAGCAAACTCACCTGACTTAAACCCAATCGAGCATCTGTGGGACCATCTCGATCGAGTTGTTCGCGCCATGGATCCTCAACCGCGTAATCTAGCGCAGCTGGCCACGGCATTAGAGTCGGCATGGCTCAACATCCCAGAGAACACCTTCAGGGACCTATGTGACTCTCTTCCTGCACGTCTCGCAGCAGTCCGCTCTGCGAAAGGTGGTTATTCTGGCTTTTGACAGATGGTCACATTAATGTGACTGGACTGTGTAAGTACATACACCCCGTTACTAACTGACGATATAAAATTGCTCGACGAGAATCTTAATAAAAATTTATCTCTCAATTTTAATAAATTCAAAGAGAAATGGACTGTTTACAAAACAATTCTTCAAGCATATAGCAACGTTTCCGCCCTTATTAAATTTAATCTATTTTCTGAGTTATTTTGAGACAAAAAAAATAAACCTCTAAACTAGGAGCTGCATTTTAACTTGATATTGACGGAAATTTAGAATCGAAATTAATGAATGGCTGCTCATTTGAGAGTTCCAACTTTTATACCTCTTAATGCAAACATTTATATCCCTATGACAATATTTGTAACCGAAATTGTGTTGACTAGTTTTTAAAGCGGATAGAAAGAATTTATTTACCTTTGCTTTACACCGACATATTTTCATTTTCTCAATTTCAGTCATCTAGCATTTTAATTGCGTTCTTTTTATTTTTCAGTTTTTGCTAATCACAAACTTAAAAAAAATCTATTAAATAATGGAAATTTAGAATACATTCCTTTTAAATTTTTGTACAAACTCTTGGGTATTCGATGGGAAATCAGGTGTAAAAAGGTTTATTATATCTAAATAAGCTTTATTCTATTTCATCAGCTCATCAAACAATTCTAAGCTGAATTAATCCTTCAAAATAGTTAGATATCTATTTCAATAAAAATTTCCATTTGCATGGAACACTGAAATTTAATACGAGTGCAATGTACTTCCTTTAGATTTTCTACTACTGAAGTAATACGACAAGATAAATAAAATATCCAACGGAAAAATTCAGATTCTATTGTCTGCCTTTGTGCATTATTTTTTAAACTGCCTTTTCTCTCAACCTTATTATTCTCAGTTGATCCCTTATATGACAGAGAATAGAATTTCGTTGTTACATATACCAATATGACATTTCAAGGCAATAGAAATAAAATTTAAAATGTCTGGGACTATTGTGACTTAGAACGGTATTATCTGAGATTGCATTTTTAATTCATTAGAGAAAATGTGAAAAACTGAATTGCAGTTGCAGATATAATTTCAAAATTAAAGGAATAAAATCAAGCTAATTAAACAATTGTTGTGGATTACCAAATTTTAAATTAGTTAACTTATTAAATCTGGGATTAAAACTGATATTCTATTTATTGATTGATTCTGCATTATCTATTCTTTTTTTCCGCTAATAAATGTTTCGGAAAGAGATTAAGATTTGATTCTAGTATACGGTATACACGGGATTTGGCAAGTTATAGTTACATTCAGGAGGCGATGAAATTAACATTCTGTGACAGTGGTGTTGGCACATTATAAACCCAAAGGAGCGTTAGCTCAGAAAGGCTCTTAATTTTGTTCTGGCATTTTCCTTCATCACTTTATAAACTGTTGCCACCAAATATTATCGCCCTGTGTTCTATTTAAAGAAATTAAACAATGAAGAATCTGCATAAATGTATATAGTTTTCTCGCATACAACAACAGTAGTTACAGCCATCAAATTTTGAATAACGTAATCCTCCTCCGAATATGGGCACCTGGAAGTCCAAATTTCGAATTTGTTTATTATCAATTTCGTATTTTGTAACACTTTAATGAATTTTTGATTAAGAAACTCAACGCTTTCAAAGCGAGCAGTGGCAACACTGTACGGGAAAAAATTGTCTCCAGCCCGCAAGACTGTGTATTGGAAATTCTAAAGACATACACATTTTAAAATTATTTTGCGATATAACTGTTGAACTGAATTTTATGGTTTAAGTGCAAAGAACATGATATTTAATAAATAAAGGTAGCAATAAAACCTTAAAAAAACGCTCCTTTGGGTCTAATGTAAAATCTGAAACCTCTCAGACTTTCATTTATTTATTATTTTTGAGTTGTTGATTGAAAGCTATTTTGTATTCGTCAAGGTAAGTGATTTTAGTTTTAGTGATTTATAATTCATGTTTTAGTCATAATAGCCGTATTTTTTGTTTGTGATGAGAAGTTGTTGCTGCTGTTGTTACTTATCTCACTTGTCTGACAGCAACATCAGAACAAGCTCACGAAATTCACCGTGACAAGGAGTATAAGACTGCGCCTGTCGTTAGCAACAGCCTTGAGTACCACACAGGTAACAGTACGACTTTGCTCAGTTCCGCCCCTAATTTTGATGGAGAGCATCCCGAGGAGACGAGTCCGAAGGTCTCCCACAGCTCTTGCTCTACCACTAACCTCTCGAGGGGACATTAGGCTCGCCACATATTTAGAATGCCCCCACGCCGCACAGACGCTAAAGATTTACAAGAATCCATGCCTTCTCCAGGATTCGAACTCGGCTCTTCAATACGACAGTCAACGTCACTAACCACTATCCCGGTTGAGCGGCGATGAGAAGTTTAACGAATGAACAATATCTAAACACGAAGTTTTTTTGTAAGTTGCAGCCTCTGACTCCAACTTCCAAACAAAGCATGCTGTGCTTCAATATTCATGCTAAGAAAGCACGCTGTGCTTCAGTGGTTTATAGATGCCGGCTTACTACCTACTACTAAGGCTTTCTGCTGATCCAAATGAGGGTAGAATGGGGAACTTGCACCACGTGCTGATAAATCGGACGGGCTCAAGCGTGTCATTTTGGTGTTATCGACAATTTTCAAAATCGCGCCAAGGCCGTACCGTATACCAGAATTTCCCGAGATTAAAGTAACACTGAATTTTCCACTTCCTCTTTGTAATCTATCATATTTATATTTTTCATGTATGTTAACTTCACACATATTCACTTGCTTTTGGATGGTAAGATATTAAATGAAGATGTAAATAAATAACTTATGATCGAAAGTTTAAAAAATAAATTTAGCATTGTTCTGTTTTAATGTGAATTGTAATTCGCCTTACCTGTCTTATATTAAGCTGAGGCAGAATAATAAAACACTCAATTATTTTTAAATAACTGTCAGATTCAAAACAAGAAATATGTCATTAAATCAAACGTTTAATAAGTAAAATTTAGATTGTTATATTTGTATATAAATAAGAAATCATTCTGTTATCTGAAAATTCAGTTTCAAAGTTTAAATGGGGAGAAATATTATAAATATTAATTGTGATTAAATTTTAGATTTTATACTTAAGTTTTTTTTCTAAATTTTTATCCCGTAATAAATTAATTAATTCGCTTCACATTTTATTTTTTGTGCTTTTCTTTTTCCTTATATATAAAATTAAGTTTAAGATTTAAGCATACGCGTTGAAAAATACCAATATATGTGATAAAAATTACTCGACAGATCTCAGTATTACTCAATAGATCTCACAGAAGCTACATAATTTTTTTAATTAACAATGTTTTATCTCTTAGATTTAAATTTAAGACTATTTTACAAAATGTTGACTTAAGGATCAAGTTTTTAAAATAAAACATTATGAAGCTTGTTATTCTTTCCTTATCCGAAATTCTGCATTTATAGCCTTATTCCAAAATATTGTTATTGTTATAATCGAAAATAAATTTCGATAAAACAGATTGCTTTTGAAAAACAACTGTTACGTTAAAACGTTATATGTTAAACGTATACTTTAAAACACAACTGTTATTAAAAAAAAATGATTCGAGGCTGTCTGTTACATTTGTTCCAAGCGGCCGCTGAGTTTAGATGGAGGTATTAGTTGTAAGATGTTTAACGTGTCTTAAATTTTTTAACTGATTAAACACAAGGTATTAAAATTTGTGTTTATCTATGAAAATATATGATTATTGATGCATGTTCTTTTTATTTATTTTACATGTTATTCTGTTCGTTTAAAAAATAAATATTTAGCGAAATTTGGAGGAAAAAATGAAACTAATTGTAAGCTATTAATTATTTATTTCTCAACATCATTTTTGAATCAACGTAGATTAGTTAAACTTTATGTAAATTTTGTCGATGATAAGAAAAATAACAAACGTAATTCAATAGTTCAACAATAATGTCATTTGTAAACCTAACTCGTGCATATGCACTTGTGCCGTCATCAAAATAATGTATACATTTGCCTAATTTTGAGATTCTAGTGTGGCTGTAACGTAATTCCAATTTTCAAAGTGATTTTGTGTGTGTGTGTGTTTTGTAATGGTCTCTTTTAACAATCAAACAAGTCATAAATAAAACTATATTTTTGGGGTTTACGTTCTAAGATAAGCGTTCTAAGACACGTTTTACATTTTAAAATTATTTTTGTCCATGAGACCATTGAGGTACATACATAGTCCTCGTTAAGCCGTCCAACCGGTACAGTGGTTAGCGTCGTTGACTGCCGTGCCAAAAGGCCTGGGTTCGAATCCCGGAAAAAACATGGATGTTCGTAAATGTCTAGTGTCGGTGTGTCATGGCGAAACTTTAAGTGTGTGTCGAGCCGAAAGTCCTCTCGTGTTGCTTGGTGGAAGGAGAGAAGAGTGGTATATCCTCGGACCCGTCCCTCCGCAGTGCTGTCAATTAAAAATGGGGGCGGAACTGAGCCAAATTGCACTGTCACCTGTAAGGTGCTCAAGGCTGTTGCCAACGACAGATGTATCTTGTGCTTCTTACCACGAGGAATTTCACGGGCTTGGGCTGGTGTTACCGTCAGACAAGTAAGCATAAGTAACAACAACAACAGTACTACCTTAAAAACAATTACAATAGAAGCATTAAAAAGTTAACATTTTTTGAAAAAGTTTAAAAGCAGATACACCGAAATTTTATGTAATACTTAATGATAGAAATTTAATTTAATTAAAAACTAAAAATGTTTCAGTTAATGAAAAGCATTTTCATGACCAATAATCATAATTGTAAACCACAATATAAACGGAACCTATTCTTTTTATTATCACACAAGTTATATCAGAAAGTCTTCAAATCCCTATAAATTCACAAATATTACAGGTGATAATATCTTAATTATCTTTCTCTTCTTTTAAGAATACTTTCAGAGCAACATTTCTAGAAAATTTTTATAACTTCCTCACGTTGTATATAATAAATGAGATTATGTGTGATTGTCTATTGCGATGAACAAAAAGTTAACATTTGCTGTTTACATGGTGTTTACCAACTTGAATAATTCTACTGGGAATCTTTGCATCGATAAACACAAATTTAATACCTTGTGCAATATATTTTATCAAATGATACTCCTACCTTTAGAAAATAAAAGATGAAGACATTTAAACGTGTAGCTTAGTAATAACATTAAGTTAACATAGGTAATTCTAAAGATTAATTAATAAAACTAATCTTTGGAACAGAAACCAAACATGCATTAACTAAAGAGCAATCTTAATAAGGAATTTAAAAATTTGTAAATTAGAGCAAATTACTGCACAATAGTAATAATTCACAGCTACGAACAAAATATTATCGCTTATTGCAGAAATAAGTGAAACAATCATTTAAATTAAAATTTTTTGAAAATTTGAAAGCGTTATTTAATTTTTAAAATTTAAATATTTAAGTTGAATGCAAACATTTGTTCCGTTCAGTGGTATGTAATATATGGCGTTTGAAATATATTTTATCTATTGCAAATTAATGGTGCAAATGTTTACGCAAAAAATGAGTTGCGTGCATTATAGATTACATGAATTAGAGGCTTTATAAACTGCGTTAATTTCAGATGCCACTGAAAGTGAAATTCCAATATAAATTGTTAAGAAGCATGTACGATAAATCGTAAATTACACATTTAGCTAAATACGGTAACGCCATATTTTTTGAAAGATTAATTAAATATCCAATAGGATGTGAAATAGCTATACTTAAGAGACCTAGAAATGCAGAGCAATATGGTTGATACATATTGCCCGGGTATCATAAAATATTGTCGATGGAAAAAATATGAAGATTTAGGTATTCACGTATCTATCGTTAAGATGTCTTGCACTTCAATATTTTGGATTACAGCTTAACACTTGCCAGGTATCATAATCTAAATTCTTGTTACTTCAAAAATGCGAACTTTTTTCCAGATAGAAATAATTACTCTTATTTGTGTTTGTATATTTTGAATGTAAGCAAGAAAAACCGAAATCCTATTTGTCATGCACGTGCTCGGTAAGAGGAAGCTACCAACCAAGCCCTGATGAAAGAACAGTTAAGCCAACGGCCTGCTCGTGTGAAAAAAAAAACTGTCTATCTGAAAAGCGGAGAGAAAGCAAAATCTGGCTACGAGAAGAAGAAAACGTGCTTCATGCGAGAAAGACGGAGGCTCGTGTGAAACATTTTTGAATTTATTTTTTTTTTGTATTCAAAAGTTTGAAGTTGATGTGTTACTATTAAAAAGAACTGAAAGGTTAAATGTAATAGTTGTGCGTTTTTAATGTAATTGTGGAAAAAATACTTTGTGAAAAGAATATATATATATATTTCAATAAAATATAGTTGATGTTATCGTTAAACCTTCATAAGTGTGCCAGTTTTATTTCTGCGAATAGAGTCGACGAATAACATTCATAAGTGGATGAAAACGAACCCGAAGAGATGAATTGGTCAAGGATCATGACAGTGGCGGCAGCTGGTCGGATGCATATTTGTCGACTCGGAAAAAGCTCAAGTAAATGCCTTACGAATGCTGCGAAGCATATTAAGTGGAACAGTTATCTTCTACCAGGTTCTCTCGTTTAAGTGTATTATTTATCATTTTTTATGAAACATTTGCTGTTAATGTAACGGTACACTTAAAGAAGTATTTTATAACACAGGAATTATCAGTGTGATTATCATATGATACTTGAATTACTTTGAAAGTGCATTTATCTTTTATTGTATGAGTGAATGAGTATTAATTTAACTAATGCTTGTGTTTTATTTAAGAGATATGATTGCATTAATTCTCATGCATTCATTAATTTTTGATTGCTTATATATACTCATTAATTTTTTTTTTTTGATTTGATTGAATATTTGGATGTTGTGCATATTTAATGCAGATACCAGGTGTTTATGATTCACTAGAAGTTCAAGACTTGATGTAAAATTTTATGTACAGAGATTCAGTTTTGATTTTCTGTTATTTTAATTAAGTTGAACATAAAGTCCCATAATGTCATTTTTGACCAAACATAGAAAGGCTGATCTAGTCGCCCTTGCACAAGAGTTTGGTGTTGAAGTGTTGCCTACATTTAGAATTTTGGACTTGAGGGAAAAAATTCTTGCTAGTGAAAGCTATGAGGAGCAGGTAGCAAAGGACCTTCTGAGTGTTATCATTACAGATAGGGAGGCAAAGGAGGAGAAGGAAAGGCAAGAAAGAGAAAAAGAACGCGAAAGAGTAGAAAGAAAAGAAGAACGCGACAGACAAGAAAGGGAATATAAACTAAAGTTAGAGGCAGAGGAGAGGATTGCCATTGAGAAGTATAAGGTAGATTGTCAGGATCGTTACTTGAATAGGAGTACCACACCCGAACGGGGGGAGAATGGGAAGGAAAGATCAGTAGAAGAGTTAACGAGAACAATCAGGTTATTGACAGTAAAGGTTCCAAGTAGAGCAGATGGCTGGGACTATTTCTTCTCCAGTTTAGAAAGAGCTTATATCAATGAAAGTGTCCCTGATGAGTATAAGGCCAAAATTTTGATTTACCTTTTGGGAGATAAAGCGGCAAATTTATTAACATTGATAAGGGAGGATAAGTATGGGAATTATGAAGTAATAAAGGAAACTGTGTTGAAAGAATTCAAACCGTCACCTCAGGTATGCCTGGAGAATTTCAGGAAAGCAAGACGAAGTTCAGAAGAGACCTTTGTCCAGTTTTCTACTAGAGTTACTGCCATGTGGGAAAATTATGTGAAATCAAGGGGGGTGACAGACTTTGAAGGTCTTAATCAGTTGGTGGTAGCGGACAAAATCTACCAGACCCTTGATACAGAAACTGCAGTACACATAGGTATAAGGCAGGGAGACTCGTGGTTCAAGCCAAGAGAGCTTGGAAAGGAGTGTGACATATTCTTTGCGGCTAAAGGGAAGTCCTACAACGTACGTAGGGAAGCTTGTGAAACTAAGATGCTAAATGAGGTAATAGGTGAGAAACCTAAGGTCGAAGAGAGACGAAGCGGTCGGCATGAGTCAGAAACCATAGGGAAAAACACAGGGAATGTTAAAGGTTTAACATGTTTTGTATGTGGTTCAGCTTCGCATTTTAAAAGGAACTGTCCTCAGATTAAAGGTTCTAGGCAGTATAACCGAAATGAGGAAAAGGATAAAGCTAGGGTAAACTGGGTAAAAAAAGGTCAGGATAATGATATCCTAGCGGACAAAGTTGTGGTAGCTCGTGTGGATCCTTTGGGGAAGCCAGGGAATGTAAACAACTATAAGCTGTGTAAGTTGAAAAGGGTTCCTATTAGTGTGAATGGAACAATAGGGGAGGCCCTCGTTGATTCAGGAACAGAAATTACGGTGGTTAAAAAGGAGTTAACCAAAAATCTCCAACTGGAGGAAGGATCGAGCATATATTTGAAGGGTATATTTGGTCCAGCTGTTAAATGCCCTTTGGTAAACATTCCACTGGGTATCACTGTAGAAGAAAGTTCCAGTGTCACACATCAAGAGATTTTGTGTGCAGTTGCAGAATCTCTAGCAGAGGATGTGTTGCTTCCTCCGGAAGTATTCGCATGTTAGGGGGTCAGTTACATGACACAGGTGAGGTGGTAAAGCACTTACCTGAAGAAACCACAAACATCCCAGAGGTTAGGAGAAATGAAAAGTCTGTGAAGGTAAACACAGGGAAACTAGAAAGAAACACTAGTGTGGGAAGGAATCTCGATGAGAAAGGAAAGGTGGAATCAAGTGAAAGCCAAGAACCTCAGTCAGGAAGACTATGTACAGCGGATATTTTTAGAAGAGAGCAGGAGACTTGTGAATCTCTGGCAGGAGCATGGGAGAATGCTCAAAAAGGAAAGGGGAATTATTATACAGTGGATAACTTTCTCTTTCATAAGGACAAAATTCTTGGGGAAAGCGTGGGACAATTAGTTGTACCTAAGAGTCGAAGGGAGGAAGTCTTGCAGTTAGCACATTGCTCGGTGTTTAGTGGCCACATGGGGGTAAAGAAGACTGTGGAGAGAATTAGATACTCTTTCTATTGGGAAGGTCTGAGGTTAGACGTCCAGAAATTTTGCGAGGCGTGTAAAGAGTGCCAGTTGACTAGACCAATTAAAACTGTTGATAGGACACCAATCACCCCAGTAACGAGGCCAGATCTGCCCTTCCAAATTGTAAACATTGATGTGATAGGTCCGATTGATCCTCCCAGCTCTAAGGGGCATAAGTATATATTATGCTTAGTTGATCAGCATACCAGATGGGCAGAAGCAATACCCCTAACTAGCCTCTCTGCCAAGTCGACTTGTGAGGAGTTATTACATATTTTTTCAAGAACGGGTATTCCAAATGTAATTGCATGTGACAATGGAACAAACTTTAAAGCAGATTTGACTCAAGAATTTGAGAGACGAATAGGGGCCAGTCCTAAGTTTTCGACCCCTGGGTATCCTCAATCTAATGGATTAGTTGAACGATTTAATGGTACTTTAAAAAGAATGTTGCATCATGTCATCAGAGAAGAAGGTAGGGGGTGGCATTTGCAAATTCCTTATGTGTTGTGGGCCTATAGAGAAGTACCCAACTCAACAACTGGGGTGGCTCCATTTCAACTAATGTACGGCAGGACACCTCAAGGACCTTTGTCGATATTAAAATCATCATGGACAGGAAAACATGAAAATTTACAATTAGATGCAACTCCTGTTTATACATATTTACAAAATCTAAAGGCTAGGTTTGAGAAGGCAGCGGAGCAGGCAAAGCTCACAGCTGAAATTCAACAAGAGAGGACAGCACACTATCATAATTTAAGATCTACCGTAAAAACGTTTAAGGTGGGAGATAAGGTGATAGTCTTGATTCCCGATTCTAATAATAAGCTTTACGCTAGATGGCAGGGTCCTGCAAATATATTGGAACAGAAAAGTCCTCACTCTTTTGTAGTACGAATGCCCGATGGAACCAAAAGGCATGTTCATCAGAATAAGATTAGACTTTATGTAGTTAGATCTCAAGCAGTAAATGTTATCTTGGAGGGAGAAGAAGAGTTTGGCGAAATTGAATCTACACCTGTCAACAAGGGAGGAAAAACTTTTTCTGAATCTCTGGAAGGATTAGAAATGTCTAATTTAGATTCGGTCCAAAGGAGTAGACTTTTAGGGCTACTGAGGAAATACCAAACATTATTTACACGTCCAGTGCAACCAGCCCGAGTAGGTACACACAAGATCGAACTTATTCCTACTGCTATTAGGAAGAAACCCCACTGCTATGGAATACCTATGGCATATCGCAAAGCAGTAGATGGGCAGATACGTGAGTTACTAGAATTAGGATTAATTGAACCTTCTGAGTCAGAAATTGCTCATCCTATAGTTTGTGTGGTGAAAAAGGATGCTACAGTTAGAATGTGTATAGATTTTAGATCATTGAATGCTGTTACAAAAACTCCAACATTTCCCATGAAGGACATGCAGGAGTTGGTTTTTGTAGCGGGTGCAGCTAACTGGCTGACAAGCATCGACCTTCGAAAAGGGTATTGGCAAATCCGAATGGATGAAAGGAGCAAACCCTTGACTGCATTTGCGACATCTAATGGAGTGTACCAGTGGAGAACAATGCCTTTCGGTTTATCAGGAGCCTCGGGGACATTCCAGAGGGAAATGAATCGTGCTTTACAGAGTCATAGCGATTATGCTCAGGCATATATAGATGATGTGGTGATTTTCTCGAAAACATTTGAGGAACACTTGAAACACATTTCTCTGGTCCTGGACACCTTAGAAAAATTAGGATTTTCTGTACGTTTGGACAAATGTGCTTTTGCAGCTAAAAAAATCAAATATTTGGGGCATATAATTGGAGGAGGCAAGCATGGTCCTGATGAAGAAAGGGTCAAAGCAATTAGAAAACTCGTCAGGCCAGTCACAAAAAAAGATGTGAGATCGGTTTTAGGATTAATGGGATTTTATCGATCTTATATTCCTAATTATGCAGAAATATCGGCACCGTTGACAGAGTTGACTAAGAAGAGGCATGCCAATATTGTTCAATGGGGGGAGTTGGAACAGAATGCTTTTAACAAATTAAAGGATACTTTGTGCCAAGCGACATCTCTGGCCACACCAAATATTGGAAAGCCATTTCAGATCCATTGTGATGCATCCAATTTGGCGGTAGGCTGCTGTTTAACCCAGAGAGACGAGAGTGGTAACTATTGTCCTATTGCATTTGCAAGCCAAAAGCTTTCTCAAACTCAGAAAAATTGGGCAAGCATTGAGAAGGAAGCTTGGGCAGTCTTATTTGGCCTGAATAAATTTGATAAATGGATCTATGGGGCTCAGGTAGAAATTATAACGGATCACAATCCTCTCAGATATTTGAACGAAACTACTCCTCGAAGTCCAAAATTGACGAGGTGGGCTTTGGCATTGCAGAAATGGAACTTGGGAATTAGTCATAGGCCAGGGATGCAGCACCAAAGTGCTGATGCTCTCTCACGTCTGGATCAGATATAATATGAGTAATATAATTTGTTTTTTTTTCTTTGCTTTCTGTATGCTTGTATCTTACATTGTTTGTTCTGTTTTGTTTTATTTAATATTGTACGAGATTTGTATTATGTAAAAGTAGTGTACAGAAAATTTGCTTGGATATTGATTAATGAAATACGTCCTAAAGATAGGACAAATTTCATTCTGGGCAGGGGCGTGTCATGCACATGCTCGGTAAGAGGAAGCTACCAACCAAGCCCTGATGAAAGAACAGTTAAGCCAACGGCCTGCTCGTGTGAAAAAAAAAACTGTCTATCTAAAAAGCGGAGAAAAAGCAAAATCTGGCTACGAAAAGAAGAAAACGTGCTTCATGCGAGAAAGACGGAGGCTCGTGTGAAACATTTTTGAATTTATTTTTTTTTTTATTCCAAAGTTTGAAGTGGATGTTTTGCTATTAAAAAGAACTGAAAGGTTAAATGTAATAGTTGTGCGTTTTTAATGTAATTGTGGAAAAAATACTTTGTGAAAAGAATATATATATATATATATTTCAATAAAATATAGTTGATGTTATCGTTAAACCTTCATAAGTGTGACAGTTTTATTTCTGCGAATAGAGTCGACGAATAACATTCATAAGTGGATGAAAACGAACCCGAAGAGATGAATTGGTCAAGGATCATGACACTATTTCTTTCTTTACAAAAAAGAACTTATGTCGAATTATCCTTGATAATGTAGTGTTATAATCCTTGATAATGCAGTCCTTGATACAATGAATGTCCTTCATAATGTAGTCCTTGATATAATGAATGCCCTTCATAATGTAGTCCTTGAATGTATAATAATAATATAATTCTTGATAACGTATAATCCTTGATAAAGATATCCCTGATAATCCTTGATAGATAATGATTCATATTAGTTCTTATTCCAGAACAACACTTCTTAAACATTTTTCTTTCATGATCCCTTTTATCATCGAGATTTATTTCTCGATCCCAGATGCTAAATATAAAATCAATAAAAAAAATTAATATTTTACTTTAAACAATTGACTTCTTTTGTAAACATTATACATATGAAAAGAAATATTCTTAGGCATTGTTTCGAGCATACAAGAATGAATGAAAGAAAACTGTGTTTTAATAGGACCGATGTGTTTCTTTTTTTGTTGTTCATTCCATAAGCTATTTCTCCCGCCTTCTTAGCATGCTTCGTGGTGTAATGGTCAGCACACTCGACGTGAATCCGAGAGATCCGAGGTTCGAGTCTCGGCAAAAGCATTGTTCATTTTTCACGTCTGTAGGCATAAAAAAATCCTAATGTCTCTACAGTGGGACCTGAACTGAAAAATATTGTAGATAATGATTCTTCACCACTAGGATTTGGAGACTTGGTCCTCTAATTTCCAATCGCCCTTTAAAAGGGGGAGTCTATAACGTATTTCTCCCGCCTTCTTAGCAAGCTTGTCGTGTAGTGATCAGCACGCTCAGAGCATATTCAAGAGGTCCGTGGTTCGAGTCCTGGCGAGGGCATTGCTCACTTTTCACGACTTCTACCTCCAAATAACCTAACGACTCTACAATTGTTTTTGCTAAGCTTTCTCGATGGTTTAGGCGCTATGTAAAGTTACATGATCCTTAGCAGCAGCTGCTTTAACAAATGATTTAAAACCAATATTTTCATTCCCCATCGTTTTTGCACCATCCGTCCATACTACAAAGCAGTTTTTCTATTCTTCAGTTTTAAAAAATTCATCGATTTTATATGTCTTCCTCTCTTGCATGTTCTTCCAAAGAATGATAAAATAATAATTCTTTTCGATTCTTTAATATATATGCCGAACATATTCTAACCATATATTCATATTTTTGATACAATACATGAGAAATACAATATTATTAGACAGACAATGAAGGTATAACGGCTACGTTTCTTGAAAATTATGTACGTGGATTTAACGCTCAAGACACCAGCATTGTTGGTTCAACTCACAGTTTAAGAAACGCTGGTGTAGCACAAGCAGGTGAGTGTTCAAGAAATTCAGTAGCAGGAACATAAAATGTAACATGGCACTACGAAAAGGATTTTAATTAATGTTTTCAATGCTAATAAAACTTATATTAAAAACGAATATATATATATATGTGTGTGTGTAATTGTAGAATCGTTGAAGATAGATAGCAATTTAGATATGTTGAAGATGCATAAGGATAAACAAACTTGCAATCATTGCAGATTTAATAATTCTTTTTTATTTTAAGTAATATTTGTGGCCACAAATAACTTAGCACGCTAATCGTACCTACTCCAGAATATGACTTTTATATTTTATATATTATTGCGTTAAGAAGAGTGTGGCGCAGTAGCGTCCTATCGGCAAGGTAATCAGGAGGCAAGTGCGATGTGTTTGGAACGTAATCATAGCTCAGGATGATTTGGTTTCGATTTCGATATCGTTTGATTGACTAACTAATAACATTCTAAAATTATTATAGTTTTGAATTTAACTCGCAAAACCATCTACATTACCACTGTTTTATAAAAATCTTACAACGTGGATTAATTAGGAAATGACTAATTTACAGAAGTTTATTGTAAGCGATTAATGTTTCTAGAATAGAAACGGAATGCACCTAAATTAAAGTGTTGAAAAGCTATTGCAAATTTAAGTTTTCGTTTGCATATTTGTTATTTTGCATATATATATGTGTGTGTGCGTGTATGTGTATGTGTATGCGTCATAAAGCAAATGTAGCAATTTTTATATATGGTGTAGAATGCATGATGTTGAATCCGTAATAAACAGTAAACTTCGCACAGAGACAAATTTAATACTCATTTTATTTCAATAGACATTTGCGCCCAAATTCACTTGGGACTCAAACTGTGCCTATTTAAGAAAATTCGCGTTTTTTGATAGTACTGTGATAGAAGAGAGCAGCGAGACAGCGTCTTAGAGTGAACACAGGTAGAAACAAAAGTGCGCAGTTATTCCAGTATGGCAGCTTATTAATAGAAACGTTTCAGTTTAAGTTCCGAAATGTCTACGCCATTAGCGTATTAAATCGTATGTATGAATTGCTCTAGAAATGACGCAGTCCAGAAAAAGCATTACTATTTTTAGGATAGACAGGGGCAAGACATTATTACAATTTATACATACGATTTAATACGCTAATGGCGTAGAAAATTCGGAACTTAAACTGAAACGTTTCTATTAATAAGCTGCCATACTGGAATAACTGCGCACTTTTGTTTCTACCTGTGTTCACGCTAAGACGCTGTCTCGCTGCTCTCTTCTATCACAGTACTATCAAAAAAACGCGAAATTGCTCTAGAAATGACGCAGTCCAGAAAAAGCATTACTATTTTTAGGATAGACAGGGGCAATTAAGACATTATACATAGTTTAAGTTATAATTTAATTTACGTATTTTTATCTCACGCACACACATAATATATAAACAAGTAAAACTGAAAATTGAGGTGAACGAGAGACTGAAGAAACCGGTGTTCTCTATATTAAACAGTGCAGAACTGAACTTTAATGCAGATCCGTATGGCCAACGTGCTGTATTGCTGGAAATCTACATATGTATGCTCAACAATAAAATAATCACCAGAATACAAAGTAAATGAGGAAATCTGATGAAATAAAAAATGCAAAAATGAAGAGCTGTTAAAAACAGATGAAAAAATCCATTATATGTGTTGATAACGACTGTATAATAATGGGTTGTCTATCATGCGCTCTCGCATCGTGTTAATGGCTGATTTTATGGTACGACTTACGCATCTGACAAGACAACATGGGACAGATATCTTTATATAAAGATCGTTGCATTTAAATGAATATTGATATCCAAAACGGTAATGATTTGGAAGAAAAATTGAATATCTTTTGAAATGTAACTTGGCAACGATTTCTTTTATTGATTTATTACTTACGCATTTTGGAGTGGTGTGAGAGAAAAACTAATAATACTTTCTGAAATGTGTTAAATATAAAATTAAGACATTTATTTCAACCAGATTACAGAATAAAATGTGATATAAATTCAAAACGTAATATATTTTTTTTGAAAAATAAAATATTTTATATAATATTTAACAATTAAAATGCATTAAGCATAGTTATCGCTTTACAACATTATTTAATAACTTACCTTTAAATACAAAATATTCACAGAAAACATCGCAAGTTTCTTTAAAAAAAACTGAAAACTACCACACCTCACACCTTTCATCTCTAATATGCATATTACACTGCAAAACATAAATGCTAGAAATATATGTATGTATAAAGAACTAGCGATAATTTGTCCGCTGTAAGTATTGACACTGAATAAATATATTTAAGAAGAAATTACATTTAATACTAGCTGAAATACCCGACGCCAGTTAAATTTGATTGAGAGTACCGTATCTAACAGCAGAGAGAACGGTACTGCTCTAATACTTCTGTAATAATGATGAAAAATATACGATTCATAGTCATACATTTTTCAGTCTGATGTCATATGGAACCCACATAAAAAATTTCGATAGAAAAATAAAATAATTCTCTCTCATTATATTAGCAACAATGGCGTTATATTAGCAACACGTAGTTTATTAGTTATCTCATTACATTAGCAACACGCAGTTTTTTAATGATTTTCGCCTTTCTAATCAAATGGTCGTAAAAACTGAAGTTCCATCTAAAATTTCACTATTCAATTTTAGTCGATTAAATGTGGCAAGCAATTCATCATAATTGATCAATAACATGAATAATGCGAGCAAACAAACTAACAAACAATCAGGCATTCTTCTTTATATATATAGATTTTGTAAAACTTACAAATTTTTGATTAACAAACTCTACGATTTGAAAGCGAGCAGTAGCAACACTTTTCGAAATAAAGGGAACAGTCGAAATAGCTTACCATGAATTTTTGGAATCCGGAATAATGTATTTAATGTTTGGCAATGCTATTTTTATTTCGTTGTAAAACTCGGAATTTTTTCTTAACAAATTCTACGATTTGAAAGCGAGCAGTGGCAACGCTTCTCAAAATAAAGCAATTTTTTTTTATCTCCAGCGTGCGAGACCGATGCCACTCGGAAAAAAAGAGGCAGAAAATTAGCGCTTTCAGAGTTTTTAATTCATATCTCTGATTTTAGCTATTTTGTTTTTGGAAAAAAGTGGACGTCGATCTTTCCCAGGACCCAGGAAAGATTTGTAGAAAGTTTAGTGACGATAGCTATAGTAGTGACTGAGTTTATCGGAACAAACACACGGACATTCTTCTTCATATAAATAGATATATAGTTACGACACACAAACAGAAAAATGGATGCATATAAACATGGAAAAAATGAAATTCTTCCAGAAAACCTTTAAAAAATGAATTATCATGATTCGAATAACACGCATCATCACGTTTTGATTCCAAATTCTCGAACTACGTTAAGCGAAAAGAAGCCAGATTCGCATTTCACAATACGCGAGAGAATAGTTCCAAAGAGAATATACTTAACTGCTTCATTTCTACGCTGTAAAGCATAACGCGTGTAAAGCGCTCCTAATTAGTAACCAGTTAAGTACATTACGGCTTAAACGTAGAGCTCCACCAATTTCGCGTCAGTTGGTGAAACATCAAGTGATTAGTAAGCATAGCTCGTTAGAATAAAACTTCCCATTCCTCTCAGCATGCAAATTAATGACTGCAACCGCCAGTCACGGTAACTTTTAATCTCTTTGCCATTGAAAGAGCTTCAAACGACTCATCGCTGCCCTCTTCTATGGCCGATGTACGAAGAACCCGGAAAATAATCTGGGAGGTGGGAAATTAGATAGGTTTCTAGACTCGACTTAAAAATGTCCGCTCAACAAAGGCTGTACCTATTAAATAGGTAGGAGTTTAAGGAGTATAATACCGCTTTACAATAGATAATTGAAGAAAATTTCATGAAATATAAATTACTCGTTTAATTAGAAAGAACTGAATATGTATTGTTTCAAAATTTATATTAGAAAACTTGTAAGTATATAAAACAGGTTCAAGTGCACTTTTGTTTTTCTCTTTTTCAGGAATTTTGTCTTCTTATTTCTAGTTCCATTTCGTCATTAAAAACTGGGATATAACTAAGGCACATAATATTCGTGTGCTGTTGCCTATATCAAATAACTCAATCTAATCGATCTACTTTTTTATTTTTAAATATCATGAACTTATTTATGTACACGATTATTGAACAAATTGCTGGTAATTTTACGCAAATAAAATTATATCAAAAGTTAGGATGTCTGAAAGGAAAGTATAATTTTTGGATGAAATTAAATGAAAAAAAACACAAAAAAAAATCTGAAATGTTTCAGATTTTAAATTACGCCCAAAGGGACGTTTATTTAACATTTTGTGTGTTACCTTTATTTGTTAAATACCATGTTCTTCGCACTTAAACCATAAAATTCAGTTCAACAGCAATATCGCAAAATAATTTTAAATTGAGCATATCTTTAGAAATTTCGGTACACGCTCTCACGCGCTGGAGATAAAAATGTTTTTCTGTACGACGTTGGTATTGCTGGCTTTGAAATCTTTGAGTTTGTTAATGAAAAATTCGTTAAAGTTTTAGAGAATATTGTTACGAATTTCACATTTATTTGACTATTTATTTAGAACTGTAATTAAAATTCCTTTTTATTTTCCCGTGCAACGCACGCAGACGATTTTTGAAGAGAAAGCTACGTCAAAAAAAACATGCATACATTTATGCAGATTTTTCATTTTTTAAAATTTAATGCAGATCGATAACATTTAGTGGCAACAATTTGAAAAGTGATACACCGTTTTTGTGTTTCCGACGCAAAATCGCAAAACGAAAGTAATAGTCCTTCGGGACTAAATCCCTTTGGACTAAATATCAGGCGTCACTCAAATTCAAAATAAAGCTTTGAAAATGATTTATTACAAACTATGTACTTACAAGCTTTTTTTGATCTGTAAGTAATAATTTACTTCTACAGGCAGTTCAGAGTTCCGGAAATGACTCAATGCTTAACAATGGAAGAAAGAAGAGAGCCGTACGTTTTGTTACTGAATTTCTAGTTTAAAGCTTTTATGACTCAATAGATAGCTTAATGCTCAATGTGTATTAAAATGAAAGGATTGTACAAAGGTTGAATAAAGCTTTCTGTAAAGATTTTTTTATATTTTCCTTATGTCTATCTATCTTTGTATTTATATTCACCGTGTTTACAATAGCCCTTCAACAGGTCCTTATTTTCGAAACTATTGCTCGTAGACATATATTTTCAATTACAGAAGTACTTTATATTATGCAAATATTCCTATTTTGACATTTTTTAACTTTAAAAGTCAGTTTTGTAAAAATTATGAAATCTAACTTTCTACACATTCTCTTACTCCTTATATCTAGAAACATTTCATACCCTCTCTAAAAAGTAAAACACAAAAGGTCTGCCTCTCATGTGACAAATTACCCAGATAATTCATTTTAAAGTTAAAATCATAGACGGTGGCAGCACATTGTTCGGATAGCGCTATATTTGCATTGCATGTAACTAAAAATAAAATATCAGTTTAGGAAAAGGTTAATGATATCAAGAGAATAAATGATGAAAATATATCAATGCAGATTGTGGAGAAAAATATTGATGTAAAGTTTTCTCAAAACAGCTTTCTGAATTCGATGTTCTAGAAAACACTGAAGAGCTACAGTATTGGCACATGAACAATTTAATATATTTCTATATGAAAGAAATTTTGTATTACAAGGCATGTTATTTTGGTTTTGAACTAACCAGTTCTGTTCAGTTACTTAGCTTCTCGCATTTCCATTTCCTACCAGAATGATATTTCAGTTTCGCATGTTATGCAAAATACGGTAGAAAGGTATTATTTAAGCTGGTGTCTGAGTTATTTCAGACAGGCCATGTTCTGCCATTCGGCCACGCTGCTTCGCTGATTTAATCTTTCTATTTTACAGCCGTGTATATTAATTACCGGCTTGTGTACGTCGGTGGCAAGACTAAGAATCAACTCGCTTTACTTATCCCTGAGCAACTTCTTCTGATTATTTAACTTAGCTTTAATTCTATATTTCTATTTTGAGTTGCAGCCGAAAGTAATGCCTAAGTTTGTAAGCATTAGGAGTAGCGTCTGTAGATTCATTCTTGAATTTAATAAAAGGGACTTTTCATTCTTCTCACGTCTTGTCATTGATACAGTTTGAACTTAGCGAATAGTCGCTTCACAGTTCAAGTAAGGATCTAACTAGCAAGATAAGGTTAATTTAGCTAGAATCTTACAGTATAATTACTAGATAATGATCATAAAGTAACAAAACTTGAGGATTAAAAATGAGAATATAATTAACCTATTTCAGCATTTGAAAACTTAGACACTGCTTGTTTGAAAATCCGGTATTCTTGCTACAGGTCACATACCGGGGCGTATCTATAACAATAGATGACCTAGTAGGTCGTATCTGTAACAATAGGTGAGCTACCGGATTGTACCTATAACAATAAAGGACATACCAGATCATATTAATAACAATAGATAACCCACCGGGTCTTATCTATAACAACAGGGAAATGATCCTGTATTTGTCTTTGGTTAGTGTATGAATCCTATGGTTTGGCCTAGACTAGTTGAGCTGAACTGAACTGGTATTGTCGAAAATATCACATACAAGTGCAATGTGCATGATTCAGTAAAGATAATACCGACTTGACATTTCATCTAAAAACTAGCTGACCATAAGTACCCAAAAGAGTGATGAAATAATAAGATTAATTGGTTCCTTCTTTGATCTTGCTTATACAAGGAAGAGTGTCCGATCGCATTCTGGTAATACTCCACCCTCCGGCAAAAGGAATCATTGAAATTAAAATCTGCGAATTTGCTCATTGTGAATACTGAAATCAAGATGAGAGCAGCGTAATTCTAGTGTATAGCTGAAACTGAGGCATTTGTGATACAGTGCGCTCAAAGTGTATTATACAATGTAAATTATCTACCAGTACGTGTTTACGAAATAAGGAAAATCATGCAGACAGTGGGAAATATCATAAAAAATACACGAATATGATATGAAAACGAAAGCCATTCTAATCATACCAGACAAAGCATTATTCAAGTAATGTTGTAGCTTAATCTAATAAATCTGGTAATGTAATAAAAGTGGGTTGATTTACTGATTGTATCAAAGTGGGAAATTCCACCCCACCTTATCCTAACCATGTGTCCTGGCGTGAAAAGCATATACTGACGAAGCCCGAAACGGTATATTTCATCTTTTTTTCCTTAAAAGCAGCCGGGACATAAAAACAGCCCATGTTTCTATATCTCTAAAACTATAATAACCATAAATGCAACAAATTTATAATTAAAATGTATTCGCCGGCTGCATAAAATAGCTTCGGGTTTCGCCTGAGGTCCACAGGCCACTGTATTAGTATATCGAGGAAAATAATGGCAGATTCGCAGGTACCTCAGGATTATGATTTTCTTTCTTGCAGATGAGCTTCTATGCCGTTACACGATGAGAAAATTCAAGGGATGTGTAAAAGCAAAGCGTTAAAGAGAACAGAAAGCTCAATAAACAGAGTTCTTTAGTGATCAAATTTAGCTCTCAATGTGGACGAGAGAATGTATAACATTTAAGCTTCAAACATTCTACAATTTCCTAATTCCCCTTATAGCTGATCAGGAGTTATTCTTCACTGCCTATAAAGTTGGCAGACAAACCATCTAAAAATGCTTCATCCTGCATCTTTATAAGCTTTTCTGTTTCTTAAGGTAATGTTTTGATACATGATATTCCTTTCCAGCCGGTGCATTTACACTCCTGCTCAAAAAAATAAGCAACAAAGACAGAACACGAAATGAAACAAAAACTGTTTAATGCATATAATCCAATAAAATTGATCCAAGAGTTTGGTGTGGCCACATGGCAAACAATAAAGCAAAGACACACAAGAACATATGTATTACGACAGTGAAAGACCAAATGTATCGGAAGAAATGCGCAATAGAAACGTCACACTAAAGCGGAATGATACCCTCTAGCTGAAATGAAAATTTGACAACTTAGATGGTAATAGTGTCGTTGATTGCTTGTTGTAGCAGTAACATCCATTCCTGTAATGCATGTCGGAGCTCGTAGAGACATGATAGCCATCGTCCCACATGTCCCATACATGTTCTATGGGATTCAAGTCCGGTGACCTTAGCAGGCCGCGGCAGATGTGAAATTGTTTCACTCTCTAGATAACTCGGCACAGTCGGGCTTTATGCGGGCGGGCATTATGTCCATAAATATCTCGTCGGTATCCGTCAGAGCGAAAAAAGAAGGCGCCATAGTCTATAGAATTTCATCGCGAACTTGGACGGCTATGATGGAACTGAGAGGAATCATGTAGAGATCGGTGCGACCGTTTGTTGCTGTCCCAACCCAACCAAGTAAGCAGTAAGCCTCTTTCTCTACAATGTTCTTCTTTCGACGACATTTGGCGCCCAAAAGCGTGTCCCTTGTCCTCGCCATATCGTTGCTTTTTGGGAATATTTCTAGATGTTAGATCGAGATTCGTCCATAAAACATGGTCTCATTGCTTTGTTATCCAACTCCAATGTTCACGGGCTCAATTCAACCGCGTTCTAAGCAAAATAAACTACAGGTCGTCGAGCGTAAAATTCACCTTCAAGAAGGCGACGCGACACAGTTTGGTGGGATATGAGTCGCCCTGTTGCAGCAGAGAGATGCGATGCCAGCTGTCGTGCTGTTAGTGATCTTCGGCATCTTGTACACAGCAACAGAAACCGATCGTCTGCCGTTGTGACTATCCTCTGTCGTCCAGACCCACATCTTCCGCACAGGTCTTGATGGCTTTGGTAAAGATTCCACAAGCTACTGACGATCCTATGATGCACATTCCGCTTTTTCTCAAACGGGGTTTGTCTTGCACCAACCTGCAACATCCGGACAGTCCTCTAACGCATTTCAGGTGTCTTTGGCTCATTCTTTCCGATTTGGCTGTCTCGGATTATGCGTAACTCTTTCTGCTTGCACACTGAAGCATAGGTCAGGCATGCGCCTTTTTAAGATATTGGTGGGACTACGTGCTTGTGTTTTATGTTAATTTTGGTTGCTTATTTGCATTAGGAGATGAAACCTCTATCTCATACATAAATTGCTGAGAAAGTTGACAAATTTTGTATTTGTTGTTGAGAGAAAAAAACTAGAAAAACTAGTAGAAAAATCTGCGCGTAGTGCTGCAAAAGTTATAATATCTAATATGGGAAATGAAATATGTGAGATAATTACTTAAAGATTGTAAGAACCATGATCCTCTACCTAATTCCATTTTTATGAATTTGCAAACTTTATACATTTGGAACAGAAAAAGTAAAAAAAAAAATTGAAAATACAAAAACAGTAAAAACCAAAGTTAAATCTTTTTTCATTTAAAGCTCCAAACAGAACTTGGGAAGGGAAAAGTGTTCTCTCCCTTTTACATGCATAACATTTCTTTTAGCATTTGTTGCTTATTTTTTAGAGTGTGTGTATATTTTGGCTTCAAGGTATAAAAGAGAATAAAAATCTATTGTGAAAGGAAATTTATTAATTTTAATAATTTAAATTACATATTTAATAATGTTTCATACATTCCTAATTTAAGAACTGAACGATAAGTCAGTTGAAGAAGTGTTTAGTTAACAATTGCCATCAATTTATTATTTAAGTCTTTCGCAGTGACAAAGGACAAAATTTGTTTCTCTCAAACATCTGAAACGCCCGTACGTATGAATTTATATTGGAATGGGTTTCCTTTCTCTTGCTAAATAGAATGATGCAGCATTACCTACATAAATAACAATGCAGCATTACCTACATTAACCTACATAAAAGAAGTGATTACTTATCTCTTGGGAATCTTTCACCCACTGTGTGTAGTAGCTACACACTGACGCTAAACAAAGAAGAAGGAAGATAGATTCAAATAACAGAATTACTTTAGTCGCTTCAAAAGAATAACTGGAGAATCATTTAAAAAGTCCCGAAACCAATAAGCTATGCACTAACGTGATGGGAGAAAGCGGCAGGTAGAAAGTGGATGCAGACATTTGGGCCACCTGCCGACGTCTGAATACACCGGCAATACGGGCGACTTCGCTGTTAAAATTTTTTAATTAAAAGTGTCGATCACTATGCTGTGAAATACACTGGTGTGCAAAAATTAAGGACGAGACGGTTTTTTCAATATAACTTTGTACAAAAGCTTTCCAAATCAACACATTTAATACCGTAAGATCCCCAATACGTAAGGACATGAGTAATGTAAGCAACACTTACTAAAAGAGAAATCAGAGGGATGAAAAGAAGCTTTATTGAAAAAGTAGCATGGAGCGCAATGCGACTGAAGGCCGAAACATCCCTGTGATGGGTGTCCAGCAAGAAACATCCGGTCTTTAATAGGGGATATGATCTCCCCTGACTGCTAGGCAGGTTTCACATCATTTGTGCATGCTGGATATGTGGTTGTTAATGAGCTGTTGAGACACTGCTGCTCGTTCCTCTTGTAGCACCAATCGCAGTTTCGGAATCGTTACTGGCGATAAGTTACGTGCTGCCACGGGTCTCCCTAGTAAGTTCCGTACATGCTTGACGGGATTTAGATCCAGAGACCTTGCCGACCAATCCATGTGTTCAATATCTTCACTCTCCAACAGCTCTTCGACAGTAACTGTGCGATGAGGTGGAGCGTTGTCGTCCATGAAGAGGAACTGAGGACCCATAGCCCTTGTGAAAAGACGCATGTAAGGAAGAAGAACCTCGTTACAATAGCAGTCCCAGGTGACGAACCTCCTTGGGAGATATGAAGGTCGGTCCGGCTACCAAGCATTATGTCTGCTCGAACGAGAACTCCGCGACCTCCAAAACAGTCCCTTTTGATGATGTTGAAGGGGTTATTGCGTGTTCCCCGCTCTGTCCAGATGTGTATGTGTCTAGAATCGCAACTCAGACTAAATCTGCTCTCATCTGTAAAGAGTACTCGTCCCCATTCATTGTCTCTCCAATTCCGGTGTTCCCGGCACCACAGAGAACGCCTTCTCCGATGGGCAGGCGTTAGAGGTACACACCGTACAGGGCGTCGTGCAAACAGACCACCACCGTGCAGTCTTCTGGCCACGGTAAAACGCGATATCGGTCGTCCAGTCGCCTGTGTCGTGTGTCTAGCGATTTCTCCCGCTGTCTGCCGCCTGTTTCTTCTGGCCTGTAAGGCAATATACCGGTCATCTGCGGGTGTGGTTCCTCGTGGACGACCACTACTAAACCCCCGGATAGCTGTTCCTGTAGTTTGAAATTGTCTCCAAAGTCGTGAAACGATGCTGTGAGCAATTCCGAACTCTGCAGCCTCACTTGTCACACTGCGGCCTTCCTCCAACTTCCCAATGATTCGACCTCGGGTAAAAGCATCCAGATGTCGTCTAACAGATTGATTATTCGCCATTTCTCGCTGAGGCAGCAACTCGGTGTGATTTTAACTGCTATACGGCGTGCAATCTCTTTGCCAGAAATACTGATTTTACACCGACAACATACTTTATACTACTCAGACACTCCCCCATTACGTCTACCTGCATATCTGCGCATGTGCTACCGTACATCACCTTACTTAATCTCCTGATTGGTCTTTCTGTCCGCTCTGCCTCTTCGTTCAGCTGATATGCTAATTTTTCGACTTCGTCCTTAATTTTTGCACAGCAGTGTATAAGGTAAATAGTAACTTGGGTTATAAAACATCCTGTTCTCTGAAATTAATAATTCATTTGAGGTGCGAAACTTAAGATACACTACAAATTTACTCTTTCCTGACACATTTAAAAATAATATATAAATAAATAAATAAATGCTAAACTCAAGTTTCTCATTTATGACGAAAGGGAAAATCAGGGAAGAATCAGACAATTATCTTACACTTTCTCTCCTGCTCTGATGGTATAGTTATTGTTGTTGTCTTGTCCATGTATTTTATGGATGAATAGTTGCTGGAACCTCAAAGAGGTTGGGCTTCTAGTTCCACTCCAATTTTGAGGAAGAGCACACCGAGGGTCTCCGACCCCTCTCCCCTACCACAAACCACTCGAGAGTTCGCATATATTTAAAGTGCCTCAATACCGCAAAGATACTATACATTTTCAAACATCCATGTCTTCTCCGGGATTCGAATCCAGGCCCTTCAGTACCCAGTAGGCTCCCATGACCACGATACCGTCTGGACGTCTCTCGGGGTGTTAGTGGTTGCATATACACCCTGTAGTCAGAAGATGCGTGGTTCGAATACCGGAGAGAGTATAGTCCATTTTTCATGTTTCCTGCTCCGAAAAGTCTCTACAATGATGCCCAGCTGAAGTGCGGTAGACGATAATGTGCACCGCTTGGATTTAGACGATTTGTCTCCTACGTCTCTTCAATCGTCGCTCACGAATGGTCAATCGGTGAGAAAGTTAAAAACTACTAGTCCGATGCCGGTTCGAATCCCAGCGAAAGGGCTAGTTGCATATGAGTTTTCGTGGTTTTCTTCATGTGTAACGTAATACGAACAAAATAATCCCTTTAAAAAGTAATCCAGGAAAGCATTACTCCTGTTAGATAGATAATCCTCGTAAAGGCTTTGCATAAGCGAAATGAACCAGACCTCTCCAATCGCACTTTAAATAGAGAACAAAACATGAATTAGCAAAGGAGATATTCGTGGTTCGAATTCCGGCGAGGACATGAACTATTTTTCATGATTTCTCTTCCGAAGTACCTAATATTGTAGAGACATTAGGTATTTAGTATACAGGAGAGATAAAAAATTAGCAATGCCCTCGCCGAGACTCGAACCACGCACCTCTTGAATACGCGCCGAGCGTGCTGACGACTCACACCACGAAGGCATGCCAAGAAGGCGGGAGAAATACTTTATAAGACCTGTAAAAGAATTTCTGCATATACGTATATTTGGCATATTCTGAAGCAATAAATTAAAGTACGTCATGTTTAGTTTAACTCACTACAATACAGTTTTTGTTAATTTAATAAAACTGACAAGAAAGCTTCAAGATATCTAGAATTTTGATTCTTTTTCTGGAATCGAATATCAAAATTGTGCCGTATTTTCAATCCAATGGGAAATATGTAATAGCATTTCAACTCTTACGTTGATATAATCGATAAAGGTTAATTTTCTTGGAGACATCGAAGAGAAGTAGAAATAATAATAATAATAATAAAAGATTGAATGGTGGCGAATGCTAGCTTGGAACTCAATAAGCTGCAATTATCGGCTGGAGGAAATTATTGGAAATTTTCGAACATTCGAATCAGTTTGCAAGGCATACACAACTTCTTTTCTTTCAGTGCTTTTTTTTTCTTAGTTTTAAGTATGTTAGATAAATAAAAGGAGTAGTTTCGAAGAAACGCATTCATTTTGAAACAGGAATATATTTTATTTGAGAAAAATTCTTACTTCACTATTCTACAAATAGTTTCTCTCTACGATAGCAATTTTATTGAATTACGAAAAACTTCCAAGTGTCTATTGTTAACAAAATTCTATTTACAATTTTAAAGAACGAAAATTAGGGTAACATAAATGTAAATGTAGAGCAGAGTGTATAACAAACTTATTTTTGGGAATTGTGTTTTATTTCAATTATCTCACATTATTCTTTAGAAAATTAAATGATTTTTTAAATGCGATTACAGTATAAATGTAATTCACGGAAATTAAATAAATTTAAATTTTGCATTTGATGAATACTTGCTTACAAACCTGCTTGTGAAGCGTACAGAATCACAACTGACAATACTGTTTGATATAGTACATTATGAAAACTAATTCATATATATTTTATATAAATATCAAACATGATAAGTAAAAATACAGATAAAAGCTGTTACTTGGTTAAGAAAGTACTAATAACAATTTCAAGGAAGTTATACAGCATAAAGTAAAGCAACTAATGATTTAAGTACTTCAGAGAAAAGAACTAAATGTTTTATCTCATTTTATCTATTTTTTATTACTAAATTGTAAATTGGAAGTATTTTAATCCCGAAAATTTACCCGTACCATACTTCAACGAAAATATCCATTTTGACCGCTATCGAATGCAATTTAACGATGTTTTTGCTTGACATCTGTACGTTAGGACAGAATAAAGTACTCGTTTTCCCCAAATGAATCATAAAACTGATTTAAAATGGATTCAGAAGAGATTTTTTTTCTCGCAGCTGTTGTTGACATTTTGCATATAGGACTGCTATAACATGTAGTTGTGCACCTTCTTTTTGGTTGCAATCGACGGCACCAATCGTATGTAATTATATGTATATATATATATCTCTACTCTGTTACTCGGCTCAGTGAGCTCAATTCTTTTATGCTTATATGTTGGTAAATTGTGCCTTTCTTGCTTTAAAAATAATTGGATTATGTTGTTCTTATCTTCCGGCTATGGTTTTTATGACTTTAGTTAATCTGCATGCAATAGTTGTAGAATTATCAATAATTTAAAAATCGTTTAAGTGCGGCTAAGCCTACTTTTTTCTTAACATGGCAACCATATTTGTGTACATTTGAAACTTAGCAGAATAGCGAATTAAGTCTTTCTGCACCTGCGGGGTGACCAAAAGGGAACTTTTAGTTTTCTGCACCGAAAAATCTGCCTTCTTGCCTCCTGGCCAAATTGCTTGTTTTTGCGTGGAAACTGTAATTTTATTTGTAAAAATTGTTTTTTTAATTGTTTTAGCTGTACTTGGTGTTTTATGGTTTTCTATATCTTTAAATTTTTAATGAAAGTATTCTAAGTTTTTAGGCATTTTTGCCTTGCCGTGAAGTGAGAACTGAATTAATTGAATGAGAATTATATCTCTAATGAAATTCTTGCAAATATTGTCACCAGTCTGTCTCGGACAGAGAAGAATGTTTACGAGTAGCGCATGCGCATTAGGTAAGCGGCGCTGAATCGTCAGTGAAAAGCTGTTTCTTTTTTACTTGTTTAATTTCTTTTACGCATCGTTTTAGATTTGTTATAGTATTTGAATAGAGCATGTGGCAACGATTAGATAATTCTTCAGATAATATATTTTTGTGCATTCTGAGTTATAAAATAAATGAGATGCAACGCTGTTAAGTGGACCTAGTGCTAGAGTGTCGCTATGGTAAATAAATATAGTGAATTTTGAAGAATGCCTTTGTTCTATTGTGGTTTACGCGCTATCGACAAAGTAGATTTAATTCAGTTCAATAAATTTAAATGAAATGCAGGAAAATTTTTTAAATAATTTAACAATTTTTAAATAATTTATTATTCCGTACAAGGATGTTATGTAATGTACACATCAGCGTTTTTTACTTCAATTGAACTTTTTTGCAAGTTTTTGCTTTTTTGTAAATTTTCCACGTATTTCATGGGAACGCATTTAAGAATTTTTCTCCACTATTTATTATTTATTTAACGTAAATGCAAACATTTCAACATTTTTACTACCTGAAATATACCACATGAGTTTCTGTATTGGAATTTTCTCCATTTACAAGATATTCAATTTAAAAGAGACTACATATTTCAAGGCACATAACTTTGTGCACGTTTTGTTTCCCTGGTTTCTATATTGCTTTATTAACATGTAAGAGGTTCATAGGGAATGAATTCTTTGGATTCTTTGGACACGATTTAATGAGCTTCTTGCAGTAACGTGTGGCATATGATGGACCTCTTGTTTTGTCATTGCTTTGTAAGAATTCATTCCTGGCGAAATTTCCTTTACAATCAGGTGCTTTCACAGAATAACATGATTTCATTGAAATGGACAAGTCCAGGCCCAGATACCGCATCTTACGTTACGTCAAGGCGATGCATTATCGAGGTTCTATTTTTTAAAACAAAAATATACTCTGAGATCTATCAAGATATAGTCTGACAGTCCATTGCCTCTTTGCAGCAGAATGAATTACTTTCATACACATTGCAAAATTGAAAGAAATATCATGGAGCAACTTCCAGTACAGCGACGCTAAAGAAATATTTTTTTCCGATAGTATGGCTGCAACTACCATCCGCTAATTGCCAGGTATCTTATGTTCGCCAATTAATATAGCGTAGGTATCATTCAATAATCATTCATAATAGCCGTCCTTTCGAACACTTCCTGTGATGCCTGTACGTAATTTTATACACTTCTGTTGTATAATAAAATGTTTACACTACTATCTGCTATTGACCTTCTTGTATCTTTATTATCACATCTAGATGGTGATTTCTCCCATGCTTTCCTCTATGATTATTATTCCTAACCACGCTCTCTACATCTCCTCTAAGTCTGTATACGAAGTTTTGGGACACCCTGTATAATACATTGATTCTTTCAACGGAAAGTTCTCTTTTCAACTGAAAACCTTTTACATTTGCTCAACAAATCCCCTCTTAATTTACATTATATCCTTTGCTTTCATTAGAGGGTATAAACAATTAATTGCTGTAATTAGTTTAATTAATTAAGATTGTAGTTGCTTTAATTTAATTAAGATATATAAGGTAATTTAAGCTAAGAATACGATTAAATATATAACAAAGTTTTTCAGATTGCCATAAATAGATCAATTTTTAATAAATAGATCGATTTATTTACATACAAATATTTGCTTTTACATAACAACTTATTACGGTTTGAAGGAAAAACTAGTAATTATATTAGCTAAAATAAAAATTAATTTTAGAAACTATTTCCTTAAAAATTAGACGACTTCCATTTGGCGTTGGAGTAGTATTTTAAGCCACTAAAATATGTTTACATGAGATACCGATTTTAAATGATAATTTACGTGAATTCTGAAACCAAAAATATAGACAGCTCATAACTTAAAATTTTTGTTCCCCTTTTAAAAAGAAATTAATCTGAGATATAGCTTAACGAATATCCACAACAAAGTCGCGTGAATTTTTTGAAAGGTTTAAAGAAAAATTCTTTTTATATGTTCGCTAATTATAAATATAATTAATGACTCTTCTTATTCCTTCTCTCAAACGTTTTTGATTCCAAAATTTCCTAATTTA
>KK117429.1:470491-513607 GCA_000611955.2 Stegodyphus mimosarum | reverse complement strand
AAATTTACCTAACAGTAACATCTTGCCTAGATTATGAGGATTAGATTAGAGGATTAGCTAATATTTCTAGCTTTATAAAAGCAAAAATAATTTATAAAACATATTAAATAATTAAACGCATACTTCAGATTATCAACGTAATACACGACTGTACTATTAAATAAATCTTATCCAACAGAAATAATGCTTATGCCTTTAAAATATAACATTTCATATTTCTCAAAATCCCGTGACATGTATTCATTGCCCCCCTAAATTTGTATACTTATATTTGATAAGAAAGGAGTGTGAGATTAATTAAAATAGGTTTTTTTTTCTGAATAAAAGTTTTGGAGACCTATAAATTTAATTATGCAACAGTTTTTGTTTGACTTGAAAGGAAATTGAAAGAGAAAAATTTAATCACATTTAAATATCAAATGTTAAATACACACATTACGGATAACTTAAGTTTGGTGTATTTTATTATGGCAAAGCACTCGAGGGTTATCTGCCTAAGGGGAGGGATGACTTCGTGGAGGATTTTCCAAGAGAAACCAGCTCGCATACATGCTACACCGGGAGGAAACCACGAAAACGCCCATGCAGCCTGTCGTTATGGATAAAATTAAAATACGAAACCTTCTATATAAATTTAAGAAATTATACTCTTTTGCTCAGAAGCTTCATCTAAATAATTCTAAGCCTATGCTATTTTGTTCTAGTGCTGAGCTTTGCCTGAAGCCATATTTTTAATATCTAGCTCCATCTTAGCATTAATTTTTAAAAGAAGAGTGGAGAAACATGTTACTCAGCACTCATTAATCATCCCAGTTTAATGTTTTAATTACTTACTCCTGGACAATTGTATTGAGAAGTTCTCTTTGACACATAAAAAGAGGCGATTAATTTTTTACACGTTAATTTATTTTGCATTTAGTATTTTTTCATAGCTGCTTTAATTTCCTGAATTCATCAAGTTGCTACATGTATTAACATCCCGTACGATTGGCCTTTTTCACTAATCCAATTTCTAAAAACATTTTAGTATGAATGAAATCAGTTCATTCAGGTTAGTACGAATGACGTCAAGATTTAAATTTAATGAAATACAACATTTTCTCAATATCAATGAAAGAATAAATGTGCATTAATATATCATATCAAGTACACTAACCTGAAACAAAAAAGATGCCAACGGCAGCTATTTATTTAAAATAGTGACATTAAGGAAACATTTTCGACATGCAATGAGGTTATATGCAATTGCTGGCTTTCTTCAACGTCAGAACATATATGACCTTATATAATAATAATATGTTTAAAGTTTGGCAACGCTATTTTGACTTCATATTTTGTAAAACTTATACATTTTTTATTAACAAACTCTACGATTTGAAAGTGAGCAATGGCAACACATTTCGAAATAAGCAGATTTTTATCTCCAGGGCGCAAGACTGCTGTCACTCGAAAAAAATGAATGCGAAAATTAGCGTTTTCAGAGTTTTTAATTAATTTCTCGGCTGATTAAAGTTCTTCGAAGATGATAATGTCGAAATGGCTTTCCACAAATTCTTGGAATCGGGAGTACTATATTTAATGTTTGGCAACGCTATTTTAATTTCGTATTTTATAAGAATTCGAAATTTTTTATTAAGAAACTCCACGATATGAAAGGGAGCACTGGCGACACTTTTCGAAATAAAGCAGATTTTCATTTGCGAGGTACAAGACTGCTGCCACTGGGAAAAATGGGGGTAAAAATTAGCTTTTCCGAGTTTTTAATTAATATCTCAGCTAATTAAAGTCGTACAAAGATGAGAATGATGGAAAGGCTTCCAACGAATTTTTGGATTCCTGGGGTATCTCTTTCAAAGCTCAACTCCGCTCCGTAGGATATAATGCCACAAAAAACAAAGAGACAGACAGACGCGTGCAGATCTTAATAGTGTAGATTTATATTTAATATATATTAAAAACAGCTTACATTCAAAATTTCAGTTTCGCGCGCTGGAGATAAAAATGTTTTATTCCATACAATGTTGCCAAAGTTCGTTTTCAAATCGTTGAATATGTTAAATAAAAAATTATTGATTTTTTTCAAAATATGAAACAGATAATGAAACAAATCTGAAATTGAAAATTCGTGTTCCATGTGTATACGTTCAGAGGGGAAGGACTACGTTCTTCAGAATGTAATGTCTCTAGATAAAGTCTTTTTTCGCAATGCAAGAAACATGCATAAATTCATTCAGATTCTTCATTATTTAATTTCCTCAAAAATAATACAGGGCGATAATCTCTGGTGGCAATAATTTGAAAATTGATTTGCCAAAAATTCTCTTTTGAGACTAATAGCTCCATTTGGGCTGAAAACTATAGAATTATTCAAGGCAGTGCTAAGGTGAATCAATGGCATATTTTTATAATCGTAAGACCTAAATGTTATATATTTTATGAAGAATGTTTGCTACGTAGCTTTAAAGAGGGAAGAAAACGGATTTTTCGATGGTTACCTTCGATGGAATAAACTAAAACAAGCCTAAAAGAATAAAATACGCCTAAAAATTTTTAATATTACATTCTGATACACAAATATATGCATATTGCGTGTGAGGCAGTTCTTATCGAATTCTTGAATAAGCAGCCAGCACTAGAAGAAACGCTTCGCATTTGATTGCAGTTGCAAGCAGTGAAAATTTTCACAAACTTAGATCAGAACGAAATATTGCTCCACAACTACATGAAAATTTTGAAATCTTTTTTGAAAGAGATACAAATATCACAATGCTGCAAATGCAGTATCGCTTGCTATCCATAAAATTGCGGCGTTGCAATTTATGGTGTTTCAAACTCGCTCACGGACCAAAAGCAATAAATATTCATATCATGGATAACTTTGAATTGAAAAATGAATTAACTCACGCCTTCTTCCGATATCACTTTCTTTGCTTTCCTCGACCACAGGTAATAAAGAAAATGATATCTGGAATTTTCTAGTAAAATTCCTCCTTCTTATCTCATCTCCACAGAATTGAATACATTTATTATAGGTAACTAAAATAAATTACCATTTAATTACAATTTTCGGCTTTCTGTTTTCATTGATTAAAATAATCCATATATTCGAACGTAATCAAGTATGTTAAACTTTTAGCTGTATTCATCATTTTATGAACTCAAATTTAAGCTTTATTTAATTTTATTGTTCCTTTGTATATACACAGAGTACTAATTTAGGTTTCGCACGCATTCTGAAGTAATATCTGAAGCACCACTCGTTTTTTTGTTGACCACAACATTTTCATTCAGTTAGGCTTCAGGAAAATATTTTTAGATTTTAAAAAGCTGACTTCATAAAATGCTAATTAAGAAAATAAAAAGTAATGCCACTTGGAGAGAAATGTTTGTTTCAAATGTCACATACAAACGACCCAGTGAAGTAAATACACAGCTACATCTAGAACAATTATCTTCATTAAATATGTGTACAAGTCTACTGTACACTGCTGTAGTCTACTGTACTATAAGTCAAGTACACTGTTAATCTAAGAATGAAATAGCATCATAGTAAACATTTTTCCTGTTATTTAGTTTCGATATTTTGAATAACTCACTTATATCCTATGTCTTTAATTTTGGGGATACTTATTCTTATTAAACTAGAAATCCTAGAATAATTTTATTGATTAACATTGTTTCAGATTTTAAAATGAAATCTGCATAACAATAACAAATTCCAGTTTGTTTTTTACCTTTTGATTTTTATTTGGGAAATTGTTTAATGTTTCCGCTTTAACTGTAAATTCTTTGAGCTGTTACAATTTAACGTTTTCAGAATATAATTCTTTTCCAGGGTCTTAGTTCGACTACTGTTTTTGTTGTCGACGCTATTCTTTAGTCGACAAATTGTTAAGCTTTTTACATATATCGACTCCTTTAAAAAAGAATGTTTTTCTTCATGGACGCCCTTACACTTTTTTTCTATGATATACAGCATACAGCATAATCATAATACTAACAATTGCTAATAAATAACATAACGATAACCATTAGAATAAGAATATAAATAAAAGTTTTGAAAAAATAGTGTATTAGTTTTATGTTTCGTGGTATTGCACTCTCTTTGGCCACATGAACTCTAAGAAATCCTACTAAGGAACCTGCTGACTTCTCGCACAGGCGTAAATGATAACACAGAAGAAGGGTAATAACCCTTTATTATTATTATCAACTATGAACAGAAAGACACATACTTCGTGCTTTACAATAACACCGAAAACTTGCGTTGGAACTTAAGAATCGTTACGCAATCAATTCAAGGCTAAAGAGCAGTGCCGGACTAGCACTTTAAGTTAAGCTAACCAAATTGACTCAACATTCTACTTGACGTGATAATTATTTAAATGGCAAAAAAGGCATATCAGCAACTCCGCGTAACAGCAAGGACAGACTCGTAACGTGCGCTGGCTAGCGAAAACACGTTCTGAATAAACTCCAAGATTCACCCATTTAAATATTCACTTCACTTAAATTAGCATCCTGGTGAGGAAATGCGAGGGGAAGTTGAGGAGGTCAGAAAAGATAACAAAAATTTGAATAACTGGTTGATTGAACTAAGGGAAACCCTACAGTTTTATTACGTTTTATTTTACAAATGCAAACAAGCTTTCAGAAAAGAAAATCAGAAATAATAATTGCACAAAAATTAGATTTTAATTAATGTGATATCTACGTTTGATATATTCATGCAATTCTTTTAATATTTGGCATAAATTTACTTAACGATATTTTTAAATCATCTCTTTCAAAAATCTTCGACATGTTTCTTGTTGTAGCAAACTATTTAGTTGATTATAGCCTACTTCTACTGGGGAGGAAAGGTGAAAAGTCAATAATGTTGGCTCGGTAATAGCTTTATTTTGGCATAATTCTCTCAAAGGACTCTTAAATATAAGCTATGACAGCCCATTTCGTTTTTAGTGTCTTGGGAGCATACATTAAAACTTTCTTTTAAATTTACAAATGGCTTGCATATAACAATATATCTTTTGAATGGAATCGATCCTTTTCAATAAGGGACAGTCACATTAAGCTCATTCTATAGAGAACAGCGTTATTTGATAAGGTTTTCCTTTTTTTTCGGGGGGGGGGCTATGTGTGTGTGTTCCTGTGTTTTATTTATTCTTTTTTTGTAATGCAATCATTGCATAAAAAATCTGTATATTTTTTTAATATTATTGAGTTTTAAAATACATTAAATAATTTTAGCCTATTTTCCCCCTTATATTTATTTTATAATTTCTTCCTTATTGCATAATACAGCTTTACATCAATAAACAGACAATTATCAATTTTATTAATGCATACTTTTTTGTAATTAACGGGATCTGATTCTCATTATGCTGATCAATTGCCGGTACATATTCGTCCGTCGACCCCGTAATCATCATTGACCTCCGTTCAGAGTCAATACCTAATCCACTGGAAACCCTGATTTCATCCTTGACTTGTGATGAACATTCAGTTTTTAACTAATAAACTAAGTGCGCAAATTTTCTATATGAGTTTGTTACATGAAAAACCTGAGAAGCTAATGTTTTCGTGAAGATCGTTAGACGTACTTATTTAGGTCAAATTCACAAGGAAGAAGTGAATTTTAGTCTCATGTTTTCACCCACCATAATTTTATCTTGCTGGTTTAAAAAAGATTCTGCATATTCACTTGGCAAACACGCATAAAAGTAAGCATCTTATTAATGATATAAACACAATACATCGATGGACATATGTACAAATACGTACACTGTGAAAAAAAATGAGACAGTTCTATATTTCCCATTCTACTGAGCCGATTGACGAAATTCAACTTGCGTTTTTCTTGTCTCGAAAGCGCGACTTAGGTAATGTATTAGATTTATATCTAGGTTCTAATGTAGGTATTTTGTGAAATGACATGCCAATTGTTTTCTCCATATTTCAATTCTAGGACTTAAATTATACTAAACGGCCACGTTTTGTAGAAATCGAAAGATTAGTTTTTAAAAACTTTGCAAAATTTTAGCTCCTCAATCTAATTGAATTTGCTATATATTTATTAATAGCTCTTTTTTTATTAAACTTGGTTGATTCCTTCTTCCAGAATTCGAAATTTAGGCTTAATCCAAATATAATTCTCACATTTTTTTATGATTTATTTTTTAAATTTGTATTTTTAAATATTTTTTATAAATATTTCGAAAAAATTTTTGAATTATAACCTATACAATTTTTACAGTCATCCTAAAGTACATACCTGCAAAAAATTAGAATTTTTTATTCAAAATTTCCTAAAACATACGGAAATTTAGATATTGGCGCGTTTTGGAATTCGGCATATTTGTTATAAGCGATAATAACGTCAAATATGTTTTACGCACTTTGTTAAAATTATTTGAAAGTATGAACGATGACCATTTTTTCGCTCGTGTATAGAGAAAAAAGGATAGGAAAATAGGTTGCTATAAATTAATAAGTTCGCCAAGTGAATTAACCTTAGCAAGAACTGGAAAAAATGCGCCAAGACAAATTTTTAAATTTTTCCATAAATTTCTCACCAAAAATTACAAAATTTAATATAAGCATAATTTAAGTCGCGGAATCAAAATGTGGGAAAAACATTAGTATGTAATTTCACAGAATTATTCAATATTTCTAATTAAATATATGATCACTGAATGCATTTTTATTTAAATCACTCATATTTAAAAGTAGAAAGAATATTTTTGAAAACTGCTTTTTTTATATTTAAGCGAAAGATTAAACTTATATGATAAATATCTAATGCTTTACTGAATGGCAACAAGTTGGTGTGAGACAATAATAAGTATTCTGTGCTGTGGCAAAGCACTATTTTCAAATAACATAATTAATGCATTAAAATTTAAAGACTGAATTTTACATTTTGCCGAATGGCAAGAGCCTGGCGGCTGAAGATAAGAATTTATTATTTTAAACAGTGTTGCCATTTCTCGCTTTCAAACCACTGAGTTATTTAAACAATTCCAGTCTCCAGTATGTCATTATCTGATAATTTACAAAAATTTAATATTATTTTCATTTCTGTATATAATTATTGATTTTGTTTTATGCATGAATATATATGCTATTTTCTTGCCGAATTTTGCGTCAATCAAAGCAGTATTTGTTGATTTTTTTGCATTTTACATCTTCGTGCTTAACTTGTGGAAGTGAGTGAACCTAGTATATGCAGAAAGTACTCTAAGCTGTGATTGGTTTAGCTTTAGTTACCTTTTTCAAGCAGTGTTATGTAACATGGAAAGATCTCGAATTTATGAGAACAGATGAATTTAGGGGGGAGGAACATAAAATCTAAAACAGTTAATTTTGAGATTGCCAATTATTTCTTAAATCGGCCATCGTATTTTGTTATATCTTACACACATATATCAGCGAACCAAATCAAGAAGAATTGTTTCTACAAAAATACGTTTTAACATTTGACATAATTTTTATTCTCCCTGAGAGAAATTCAAGCTATGACTTGTACACAAATAATTTGATGTATCTTCTCAAATATCTTTTAACTAAATATAAATAAAAAACAATATCACAAAAATAGTTTAGACAAACGTATGGAGATTCGCAACACTAAGTCATGGCTGAAGATCCAAAGATACACAAGTATTGTATTATATAACAATCTTTAGCTACCAAATCATTACACAATTCTGAACAAAGTGTAACAGGATTGATATGTATCAAGAAGAAAATCAAACAATCATGAGGGATCAATGCGTCTGATTAATCCCAAATGACAAGTTGCTGTACTCAGACTTTTCCGATACCCTTACTCCGGAGGGAAAAATAACCTTTTATTTTTTGTGAGTCGCTTAAGTATTTAAGGAATGATTAAGCTGTTATTTTTGTATATGTCAATCAATAATTAATTAGGTAGGAAACTTCAGTTTTATATTATTTATTCTCGGAAATTCTCAATATATTATAGAATTTTGGAGAGAAACGGTATCATCTACAATCATCTAGCCATTTGCTTGGCATGTTACACCATACGAAAGACAGGAAAAGGAGCAAGTGAAAGCTATTCTACTATTATAAAATAATTTTCAAGTGAAAACGATTGTACTAGTATAACATACTTTTACCAAACTTGTATTAGTAAAATGCTTTTAAATAGCTTCCAAAAGCTTCAGTTGAATTGTTTTTCCATAATAATTTATTTTCTAGCATTTCGGAAGAAATAATTGACATATGTACGTATCGTTTGAAAATTTTATTTGTCGTATTACAGTCAACAGATAAAAATTTCATTAATAAATAAAAATAAAATTAAATTAATAGTTTATTTTACATAAGGTTCGAAATTTTTATTTTTCCACTTAAATAACTAATTAAAGTAGTGTTTGTTTGTTTATTGTTTGATGCTATCATGTCGTTGTTTACTCATAGAAGAATGGTGTTAAAAATAAACTGATTCTGTGGTCAAATGACCATGGTTTGCTGTCGGTTAAATTCTTTCCCGGCAGGCCTTGCGGTAAATGTTTATGTAAACAAATCTTTAGAATTCTATGTAACGGATATTTTTGCTTACTAGGTTAGTTTATTATTTCTTTTTTCTCGTATTAATTACGCTTCGATTTTTCAGTCTAATATGGCTTTGTGTTTGATGTGATGCGAATAAAAATGAGAAAAAAATTAGACAACATGTTGTTCATGCAAGGATCTCCTTTAATTTCTGGTGTTCTTATTAAAACTGAGTGGAATACTTACATGTACCAAGGTATTTGTCACAGCTTTATGCAGGGCTAGATTAAGACTTTTAAAGGTCTTAAACGCTTAAAGATTTTATTGCTCTCTCATATGTTTAAGTCAGTTTTTTCTTCATTTTATTTCGGGTTTGGTTTAGCTACACCATGATCACCATGGTAAATCCGGCATTGAGAAATGTTTTGGTGCCCTCTTTCTTGGATACATTAAGAACCTTGTTGTTGTGCTCTCGTTCCTGAATGCTCTGAGCACGTGCTTATATTGCTTAATGCCAGCCCTGGCTTTATGGATCCGAAATGCTTGCAAATGATAGCTATCACTACATTTACCTACCAAACTATTCTCCGTGAATCAGTTTTGTTTGACGCTGTAAAGTCACCATGGTTAACATGGTTAAGATCATGGAGGAAGGAAGGAGTAAAACCTCATTCGCTCCCTTGAAGCAATGACACACATCTTTTGTTTATCGGTCACTTAACAGCAAGATCTGTAGGTTTTGACGTGTTCGGAGGTAAACATTTTGTAATTACGTCGCAAATATAAGCATAAATGTATATATTTTCTTTTTCTACAATATTTCAGAGTCTTAACTATGTAAAAAAATAGGTTTTTAAACAATATTTCATTCTGAACGGAATCAAATGCTATATTTTTACGTACTCAGAACAGTTTTAATTTGCATGAAATGATTTTCAGCTTCTGAGGCTATCTTTTAAACAAAAAGGCACAGTAATTCTATAATTAAGGATCTACTTGAATTATTTCAAATTAGAACAACCTGCATTTTAGTAGTTTATTACTGCTCATGTCTGATTTCCAGATACTTTACTTTCTATCGGGATTTTGGAAAAAGAATTAAAAAAATATTTATTAATATTATTTAAACCTTGTAACACAATTAATATAAAATGTCGGTAAATAATTCTTTTAATACTTAACAAAAATTTGTCTTGCCCTCCAGTTCAACAATACACTTTTGAAAAATTCTGTTTTACTACTTCCTTAATTACGCATCTCATACGCTGTACTTTCCAACATCTTTTAATAGATTGTTTTCCAATACAATGTGAATGTTACTGTTATCTTATAAATACGTTTATCAACATAATTTAAATTTATGTTTACAATTAAATGTTAAGGTAATTATGTATTTAAATAATACTGATTAGCATTAAGTATCTAGATATATTTAATAACTAGATTTCTTCACAATAATGTTGACAGAAATTACGGCTAAATAAACCCTTCATTTTCAAATACCTTTATAAATTATTTAATTAATATTTACGTACTTAATTAGAGGCAAATGCATGTTTTTTTGAAGGGATAAGCATAAATACTCATGTATATTTAGTATTTTTTTCATTTTCGGTATGTGCGAATCTTTATTTTCTATGCATTCACTGTATTTTTCGAATAAAATAATTTACAATAATTCAGCAATATATCAGAATAATAATATATCAGAATTCTGATATAATTAATATATGAGAATTTTTACGTAAAAATATTTACAAATATAAAGTCAATAAAAATTAAATGAAAGAAAAAAATAAATATCAATAAAAAAATGAAAGAACCAGCAAAAAATAGTGATTTGTTTATCCATAATCCTGAGCGCAGCGAATAGGTGAATGTCAAAAAAGTATATTTTATTTATAGCATTTTAATATTAGCAGCATAAAATTAAACTAGAAAGTATACTACCAAGAACCTCGAAATAAATACACAAACTTCCGATTCATGTTAGTTCGACCGTCTCAAACGCAGCCATGGTTGGCATTCTGCCAAAACACACAGACTCATCCAAAACGGGCTTTATTACTTGCTGAGACGTGAAAGGTCACGTGAAAGTCTCTTTTCCAGAAAGAGAGACTTTATATGCTGGAGGGAAAGAAAGTCCCCATCCTTCCACTCTATTTGAGAATAATTCGGTCCGAATGGCGCATGCATTTTTGCGCTCATGGTCGCAGATAGGGCGGTTGAACTATAGCAGATAGTTATAAAGATACTGAGTTTTAAAGTGAATTATATTTTTGTGATATCTTGACATTTTAAACGTATCTTAACTCAGACATCTATCATTCTTACATATAAAATATTTTTTAAATATATATTTGTGTAGCCCTTTGAATTTCATAAAATAATAATCGCAGTCACTTTTGCAAGTTATCGAACTGGTCGAGATTTGTGATGCAAAGCCACTAAAGGATGCAAACTGCTATTACCATCCAGCAATAAATGTTTCTTTGTGCGGAAGTATCCCTGCTTTTTGATTTGAACGTAATTCTGCTGTGCGGAGGTACTACTAAACCGCTATCAAGGTAAAGGGTTCTAGATATAAACAAAATTGCTACATCCCCTTAGACCGGAGTTTCTTGAATTGTTGGTCGCGACCTGCAGTACGTGCATTAGCTCCATATCTATCCACTTGTAAGACAGCTAACCATTGCATTGTACTTTGTAGCTCTTTTCTTTTCTGTAGCCCAGCATATTTTGCTAGTTTAGTATGCGTAGTATTATTTGACCTATTCTGTAAAGCAATTTTAAATATATACTTGTAAGGTCACTCTACATTGACGCCCGATCTAAAAAGGTGGTGGATGATAGTATAGAGACATTGTTCTGCGTGCCTGCCCACACGGGAATCCAGGGCAATGAACAAGCTGATATGTTAGCAAAAGAGGCAGCTAATAATGTGTCAAGTAGGGAGTAGACTATGGCATTTCCTGTTTCCTTCCTGAAAGGAAAGACGTGGACACACCTAATAGCTAAACGACAAGCGCGTTGGAATATGGCAAACACAGGGAGAAGGCTGTATCGGCACTTCACGAAAGTCAGAGTAGAAATAAGGAGTAACTTGCCGTTTCTCACACAGTTCCTCACTGGACATGGGCCTTTTTATATCATACTTGCATCGCTTTAAACTCAGTAATTCTAATAACTGTGAGTGTGGTAGTGAAGGTGATCCAGACCACTTTGCATTTGAATGTAGGAATACCGCGGGCTTCCACTTACGCAAGCCTTCTCTTGAGCACTCGCCGGTATGGACAGCTTGAGTTCTAGAAAATAGATTAACATTGAAAAAACTTGAAAATATCATGATCTACTGCACAACAGACCATATGAATGTTACGCAGTCGCGCCATTAGCTCCACATCTACCCATTTGTAAGATAGCTAACCATTGCATTGTACTTTGTAGCTGTTATCCTTTCTGCAGCCCAGCATATTTTGTTAGTTTAGTATACGCGGTATTATTAAACCCATTCTGTAAAGCAATTTTAAATACATTCTTGTAAGGTTATATAATCGTAAAATTTGCTTTAAAATTTAAATGTACATTTTGAAGTCAAGTGTAGGCTTTAAATGATTTGAACTTTATAAATGAATGTTAACACTATTATATTTACATTTAATTCTACTTTTATCTAGATGCACATCATTGTCTACAATACTGCGCTTCCACCTTATGTAACACAATACTCTGATTAATTGTATAAACTCCATGGAACTCCATAGAAGCATGTACTCTCTACAAGAGCCTTGTATGCTCATGTTCTTTTACTATTGATTTCAATTCATTCTTAACTTTAATATTCAATTCATTCTTAACTTTAATATTCAATTCATTCTTAACTTTAATATTCAATTCATTCTTAACTTTAATATGCATTACCCAGACGTATATCGGGAATTGAATTTTGCATTTATATTGTCTACAACAGTGTGCATTTATATTATTTTTATTTATATATGAAGACAGCTAACTATAGCATCGCTCTTTGCAGCCCAGCATATTTTGAGTATTTAGTACTACTATGCTCTTTCTGTATAGCAATTTTGTTATATACTTGTAAGGTAAACGAATGTAATATTGGGCTTAAAATATAATTGTACACTTGAGGTGAATAGTAGGCTTTAACTGATTCGAACTTATAAATGATTGTTAACATTTTTAGATTTACATTTAACTGCATTTTTATCAAATGTTTATCGTTGTCTACAAGTAGTGGGCCTTCACCTTATGTAATACACCACAATGATTAATTGTAATGCAAACCACAAGGATGTTTCTACATTGAAAACATGTTCTTTCTTCAAGAGCCTTGTGTGCTCATGTCATTTCACTAGTGGTATCATTCATTTTTAATTTCAACATGTATTTTATGTAACCCAGAAGTATGTCAGGAATTGAAATGTGCATTTTTATTGTCTACAATAAATGTGCATTTATATTACATAGCACATACCCTGTCTCTACTTTATGTATTGCATTACTCTGTTTATTAGTACTACAACACCTTAATAATGTCTCTTTGCTGAAAAATTGTACTTCTTCAAGAGCCTTGTTTGCTCATATTATTATTATTATTAGTAGTAGTAGTAGTAGTAGTAATAACACAATAATGCTGTCTGTATTGTGATCCCAGCCCTCGGCTGGGGTTTGGCCTGAAGTAGATCAACTCCGATGAGTAAGTGGAAATCCCGTATGGAGAATAGCCTTGGTCGGGAGCCTGCTCAGTGGCGAGTAGTAGTAGGAGAGGGTCGCCAAAATTTTTAGCAATTTTGATATTTCTTTAACTTGTTATAACAATTTTACAATTACCAAATATTTTTACATAATATATCTGAAAATAGATAAGATAAGAAAATGCAGACAAAGAAAAAACGAAAACGTTTCGGCGCATTTTCTGTAATACAAACGTGAAAATTAATGAACTAAAATTGCAATGGTATATTACAGTACAAGTGAAGAAACTGACTGTTTCACTCACGCGTGTGTCGGTTTTGCTCAATGCTTATGATGTCTCACAAAATTTTCGTAAACATTTTGGGGCCCCCATACCAAAAAGTTTAAAAAACCCTGCCTTAAACCATCAAAGCTCAGTAGCGCTATGTCAGTCATGGTGAAAAGAAGTCGTCTTCTTTCCTTCCTTAGCGGTACCACTGACCAATGATTTTTTTGTTCCCCAAGGACTGTCTATATGAACTTGTTTCAATGCCCAAATACGTAACGTGTAACGTGTGCCCATCATTCATCTTCACCTATTCAAAACAACTTTTCTATTTATTTCCAAAGTAACGGCGTATTAAACTTTTATGCTAACCATTTTATTTTTTTTGCTTTGTTTTGCGCTTGATGTTATCCTGAAGCACAATAGTAATTTTGAAAACTTTTTTACCTTATTACACAATAAATAAAAATATTCCTGTCACCAGTGAAAAAACGTAATTCGCTGTAAAACTTCGGAAGTACTTCGGAAACGTAATTCGCTGTAAAACATTCATTTGCGCATCGCCTGAGAGCGTGTAGCCCAGACTTTTACAGAAAAATATGTAAATGAAAATTTAGCTCATTACGAAATTCTAGTTGTTATGTTAGCCGCTATGAAATTAGTGGTGCGTAGAATCGATAAAAGACGGCGCTAACAAACATTACTAACATCTGTAAATATAATTTACTAAAAACTGATATTTTAATATTTTATAAATATATCCCAATCCGCAGGAAGCTGCTACATTATCTTCTGGCACCATCTACGGTCTGACGGACATAGCAACAGTCCATTTCAACAATGAACAATATATTTCAAATGTTTCGCTGCAGTAACTTTACATTACATTGATTAAAATGCCAATTTTATGATGCTGAAATGTATGAGTGAATATAACTCTGCTCTATTTGACTTACGCTTTCCTTGAAATTTACATTTCACAAACCAATTGTTATTCAGTATTTAAATGAGTATGGTAACAACGATAAGGAAATCAATGTAAATATTTCGATCACGAATATCTCAGACAGAATATTCCTCGAATGGAATTGCGTAGTTTGAAAATGGCTAAGAATATGGCTTGAATTCTGTGATTATTAAATAAATAAGCTCTGAATAAATGATAATTATTTAAAATACTCGGAATTTTTAATTAACTGCTATATGGTTTTATGGTCATGAATTATTCCTCAATGCAAAACTGAAAATTAAGTAGGGTATCAGGTACCATTAAAAATTTCAAAATATGCCAGAAATGTTACATACTTGAAAACTCAACGTCTGTGTAAATATCTGGTGAACGATCGTGAAATTTTATCTACTACAAAATCTTTGGTACTGTATTTGGGCTTTAATTTATGTTTCAGATATTAAAATAGTTTTATTAAAATTAAAATAAAATGTCTTCACTATCATCGGCATAGTATACTAATATGTGCACTGCGCGGGGTTAAAAAAAAGAGTACAGTTTTATATTTACCGTTCCACTGGCCCGATTGACAAAATTCAACTTGCGTTGTTCATGTCCCGAAAAAGCGACTTAGAATATCTACTTAGCTTTATAAATAGCATTGTTTTAATGCAGGTATTTTGATACAAAATCGGACTTTTTCTGAAATGATATGCCAATGTTTTTCCATATTTCAAGTCTACTGCTCAAACTATGCCAAACTGTTATGTAAAAATCGCACGAGTAGTTTCTAAATAATTAGCTCTTAAAATTTTAGCTCCTCAATGTTAATTGAATTTGGTATATATTTGTTAATATGTCTTTTTTATTAAACTTATTTGATTCTTCCTTTCACATTTCGAAATTTATATTCATTTCAAATAAAATTGGACCATGTTTTAGGATTTATTTTTAAAATTTATATATTTAAATAATTTTTATGAATTTTTCGAAAAACATTTTGAATTATAACCTATAAAATTTTTAACATCCTCTTAAAGTAGATGTATTTCTAGGCACACCTGCAAAAAGTTAGAGTTTTTTATTCAAATGTTTCTAAGATATACATGAATTTAAATATTGACGCCTTTTGAAATTTGGCATATTTTTTATAAGCGATAATAACGCCAAATGTTCGGTTACTACCTTACTTGAATTTAATTTTATGTTTGACTGTTACTTTAAGTTATCTCGCTGTAAGTGCTGGCTGTCCTTTTAAGCACCAGGAGTGCCTTCTGTTCTTTTTCCAATAAATAAGGTCTTGTACACTCTTCTTAAGTCTCAGTTGTTATTTTAGACTTGGCTATCAGTTGCTGAACGCCTATCAAGAGTTTGGACACTATCAGATGATTGCGAAACGCACCAAATTTTATAAGGTCTCGACAAAATATTGTGGTCTTTCTAAATTTGTAAAGCACTTTTTGAACTTTTTACAATTTCAACATATATTTACTACTGAGATTTATAAATACTTGCTTAAATTCTGTTTTAGTTTTTTTAATTGCAGATTTCATCCATCAACAAATTTAAGAAGCATATAAGGTAGATAAATTTCGATTCATACTAATTAGAGTGAGTGCACGTACATAATTAAAATATTCTTAAGCTAAAAGGCTTATTATTTTGCAAAAATAAAAAGACTGATGTATAGCAAAAATTAATTTCTTAATAGTCAAGACTAAACGTATAAAGAAGCCTTTGAAAAAGTTGCTCTAACTTCTTATAGATTAAAATTTACAACACCAAATCCAGAGAATGCAGTTATTTTCATTTTAAGCTGCTGCGTGACCAGTTAGACTTCATACGGTAATGCAAAAGTAGATTATTTAGATAACAAAAATTATTCTTTCAGCTTATATAACGTTTTAGAAGGCTAAAACTACAAAATAAAAGGTAGCAAGCTAAATAATCCTTGAAGTATAAACGGAAGGACTTAATTGTCATCAGCTCGGAAACGATGAAATTTTGTAGGACACATTGCTTAAACAGCATTCCAGCCTATAACTGATCTCGACGAAAGGGAATTGTTCAGCAAGTTTCGAGGCAGACAGAGGAAATTATTTTTATAGCGAAAGCAAGTTTTATTTCTACATCTGCTAACCGGAAATATAGGATTTATCTGAGGTGAGAAATTTCCGGCGATAACACTTTCTGTAATCAGCAGTGGGACATGAAAGTTCTGTAAGCCAGGAAAACTGGCTCTAAAGCTTTCAAACTAATTATAAGTAGAGATTTTATGATAAAAACAATAGGAGTTGTTTGCATATAGTAATTTATATTGTTTCTAGAAAACTACCAACCTCATTTTATTTGACCTGCACCGGCACTGTACAGAGTCATGAAACCCACATTTTATATCAACACTTAACTTATGCCTTCTTCCATGTTCCTGTTACCTACACAGTGAAGTATCACTGAAGTAATCAATCTTGGCACTCTTCATATCCTGGCAAAGGACTTATATTACTACATTGATAATAAAGCTAAAATATCGTGGTATGGATCAGCCAACAGTATTAAAGTACTAAAGTAGAACTAGAAGTTTTACAAGAATGAGGATAAATTGAAAAGCTTTCAAACAAAAATGAGGAAATTTTTTAAATAGAGATAAGAGCGATTGCTGAAGTTGAAAGTAAACAAAAATCTGATGTATAAACCCCGTGACATCCTTCTACGGAATATTAAATTATACGCAGTTTTTGCTGCATTTCATTTACATTTATTTCTTCGAATTTTATTAGAGATATATTTTTCATTCAATTAAATCTGTTCTGAGTTCCGGCAAGGCAAAAATACATAAAACCTCAAAATATATTCATTAAAAATTAAAAAATGTAGATAAAAATAAAACACTAAATGCAGTTAAAAGAATAAAAAAAAATTTTTACAATTAAAATTTGACTTTCTATGTAAAAACAAGCCAACATTCAACGAAGCAGAGTTTTTGGTGCACAAAATGAAAGTTTAATTTTGGTCCCACTCGGCAAAAAGACACTGAAGGTGCAGAAATTGGACTGACTATTCTGGTGAATTTCAAATGTAATGAAATATGACAGCTATGGTAAGCAAAAATTTAGGCTTAGCCGCACTTAAACAACTTTTAAATTGTTGATAATTCTACAACTATTGCGTGCAGATTAACCAAAGGCATGAAACCATTATCCGAAAGATAAGAACATAATTCAATCATTCTTAAAGCAAAAAATGCGCAATTTACCAATTTATTTCAAAATACGCGAAGAATAAAAAAAATGAGCGCACTAAGGCGAGTAACAGAGTGCGTATATACATAAATATGTGCTTTTGGTGCCGCCGATTGCAACCAGAAAGAGAAGTGCACAACTGCATATTATAGCAGTGCTATATACAGAATTTCAACGTTCTGAGGCTACTCGTTTTCGAGTTATGCGAGATCCATACATACATACGTACGTACAGACGCCATGAAGAAAATCTCTTCTGAATCCATTTGAAATCAGTTTTATAATTCATTTGGGGGAAAAGAGTCCTTTATTCTATCCTTACGTATCGATGTTACGCGAAAACATCGTTAAATTGCATTCGATAGCAGTCAAAATGGATATTTTCGTATGATACCCGAAATTTTTTGTGATTACAATACTTTTATTTCGTACAAAGAAGTAAAAAAAAAGAATTCGAAGTAAAGTAATTTAGTTTTGCCATTAATGTATGACACAAGAGATTTAAACTAAGACGGAGGAAAGATATGCTGAACGATCTGTCAATACTGCAAAAAGGCAAAATTCTATTCAATTAGTTTGAGCACAGTAACAGAAAAAGAAGCCTAGAGCAGGAACCATGAAAATCTCCTACATAAAAACGCTCAAACTAGGTGGATTTAACTGCAAGTTTTACAATTCTATATAAGATGACTCCAGGCAAAATGTCTCATAGCTGTAGAAAATTTTTCCTGAGCTTTTACCAGCTGTGAATCTGAGAATTTGTGCTAAAATTATGTGTAACTACGTTCTTGAACGGAAACATTCAGACATATAATTTTGTGAGTAGTCACAAAATGAGGGTGCCCAAACACCGGTGCCCAAACATTTTGTGCTATATATTTTCCCTTGATTTTAAATCAGCTACGAGCTGTGATATTAATAAACGCTTAATTATCAATGTTTAATTGTTGCAAGTTATTTTACTATTTTATATAGGCGATAACTCATCTCTTATGTGTTTCAGTGGCACATTAGTAAGGCGAAGACCACCTGATAAGAGGGAATTTAAGTTACGAACTACAGCAGTAGAGTTCTTGAATCAAATAAGATTGATTTTTAGTCGACTGAACTACATATGACTGGTAGCTATCAAACAAACATAAAATTCTACCAGACTACAATCAGCAGATGCCATTAAATGGGATTTTCTAGCCCAGGAAAATTATCCATTAGTTGCCTAATCGAATTAAAGTTTACCAAATCTAGTTTAAGTACGCTTTTACTGCGGAAAGTTTCGGAATTTGGAAAATCAATGAACTGAAAATTAATTAACGGCTTTAATCATTACGCTGTTGCATGTATTATTAAAATGCCATTCAAAATGGTAAAACACTGGCATACCAAACCCAGAAATGAAGAAAGTATCTGAAATCTTCATAAAGAAGAAGTGAAGTCTTTTAAAATGATCTTACAAAACATGGCTTATTCGTCACTTTTTTTCACTTTGCTTAGCTAATATTATATACTAAATAATTATACACTGACCAGAGAAAAATAAAATTCCTTAAACCAAATTTGAAGATTTTTCTTATTAATACTGGTTTTAGGGATTTTAATTTTTCTCTATATATATTTTCATTTATTGCCGCTTAAAGCCGGATAACAGATTTTACTCACTCACTTTTTTTCAGGAATACAAATGTGCTACAAATATATCCGAAACTTTTACAGCACCTTAATGCAGGAAAAAATATATCAGCATAAACTCAACAAATATTTAAATCAAACGAAAGTTTCTTACTGTTCCGTTTTTCTCTTCTTCTTCGTACGTATGTTAAAATGTTTGTGGATTTGGAGTGAATAAAAGACACACTCGTTGAAGTATCGAAACACACTTTTCTGGCCAGTGTTTTTCAAGACAGCGCCAAAAACACTTTTACAGTCGTCGAAAAACTACTAAAAACACGCTGAGACAATCAGCGACACAGCCTTCAGGCTATCAGGCTATAACGGTGGAGAGAGCTTCACAGCAAAGCACCAGAGTAAAGCTCCCACCTCTGCTCAGTCGTTCTCGGAACTTAAAATACTTTTGAGACTCTCCACACTACAACTCGCGAGCACTCAACGATACACTGGAGTATAATTCCCTACTCGGTTCGGTCGTTCTCGAAGCTCAACACACTCTAAAATGAAACTCGACACTCGTGATACGCTAAGAAACTCTCTCGATGCATTTGACGACCAGCTCGGCACTAGACTACGAGACACTCGCTCACTAACTGACTATCAGCTCACTAGACGAAACGCTAACTCACTCTCGCATACCAGCAGGGTTTATATAGCTTTTGGCTTGCGTTCGAGAACATTCTGGGCTAAAACAGTAAGTATTCGTTCCAGAAGGTTCTCCATGCGTCTATAGCACATCGCCAATTTTGTCGTCAAATGTCTCCAAATGGGCGATTTCTCGCCAAATATGGTAACTGCCATTTTCTGGCAACCTTAAACCTGCTTTGCGGAGAAGCTACCTTATCGCACCTGGATATTAAGTAACATTACATATTTTTCAGTTGATCTTCAATTTGTAAGGCGAATATTTTGGTTCTTACCAAAAATGTTATGTAAATTTAATGAGAACTGGCATAGTTTAAACGTAGGAGGCGGCCTTTCTGTTGGAATGGTGGTAAGCCAATATAGCCTTCAGCGCGGTTTAGAATCCCTGAAAACGCATAATTATTTTTAAGTGTTTTTGCGGCGTTAGGTAATTTAAAATAATGTCGATTCGGAAGCTCTCTCGAAAGGTTTATGGTAGGAGACAGTCCGATCTGTCCTCGGGAGGGGGATTCTTCACCAAAATTACGACGGAGATGAGCTAATTCATTCTATTACCTAAAAAAGTTAAGCCATGATCAGGCACAATTAACCACGACAAAAACAGTAGACCAAACAGATTTAGGTCAGAGAGGCTTAGAGACAACAATAACAAAAGTAGACAACTTATTTTAATGTTAAGGATACTAAAGTTAAGTCGTCGCACTGTTTGACTGAGTAATTATTTCTTCCGGCGTTGTTAAGTTAAGTTGTTAAGTTTACCAACGGCCGAGCGGTAAGATCGCAAGTGATCAGTTTGTGTTACACTTGGGTCTTGGTAGGTCTCAGAGCCCAGCGAATGGGTTGTCTATGTTGATTTTTCGGTGATTTTTGCTATGTGCAACACGAATATGAGTCAGTTTTCATTAAGTCCTCAATGGAAACATCCATTTTCTTAAGCAGATAACTTTTCCGTAGTCTAAATAACCCATTTCAGTGTTTAACATTAATTTCTGGGTGACCTGATAAGCATTTACGAGTTTTAGAGACAGCATAACTGAGTAGATATTGTAATTTTAGAACTTAAAATTTTGCTTTAAATAATTTGAATGTAATCATCTAAGAATAAATATCCTTATTTTGTAAATTTTTAGTTTTATCTATTTGATTATTATAGAAATTATTGCCAAATAGCTTGATGTCACCCCAGTCATGGAACAACCTTACGTCATAACACATTCATAGTATTTTCGTTATACGTAACTCCGAATGATTCTCGATCCTTTGGTTTCATGAAGCAGAATATGAATTAATTGTTATTGCTATATGTTTTCCAGGAAAAAATTAGACAGCTGTAGAATAACGTTTGTGGCTGCACTCCGATTCATTAACAGAAGACTGAGATATTTAACATCTGTTGAATCGGAGCAAGTACAGTTGGATATGGCCGACAAAATAGTAATAGATTACATCAATCATCTGCGGAGAGAATTTACTCATAGCTTTCTAAACAGAAAATCGGCGAGCATAACAAAATAGAATATCTCTTTACGAAGAGCAGAAACGAAGCGGTTTGAATAATTTCGCTCTATCTGGTATCTAGTTGACTGCGTAGAGAGACTAACGGACGTTTAATTGTAAAAGTTGCAGACAGAAGAAACGCTCAGATTTCCGCAGGAACTATCGGAGCAGCTTTCGTGAGATCTGTAACAATTTTCATAGTTCGATGGTAGACAACTTTCACGTTCAACTGGATAATACATACGCAGTCAAGTGTTTTAATTTGCGTTAATATTTTAGTTTGTAACCCGCAGGGAATTGGCAAATATCTTTTAATTACTTCCTTAACGGGTTACAAAAAGAATTAAAAATGGACGGAAGAGATTTTTTTTGTGACGTTTGTTCGTTAGTATGTACGTATCTTGCATAACACAAAAAGAGTAGCCTCAGCGAGTTGAAATTTTGTATATAGGACTGCTATAACATGCAGTTGTGCACCTCCCTTTTTGGTTGCAATCGACCGCACGAGAAGTATATAAATATACATACATACATATATATATATATATATATATATATGCACTCTGCTACTCTGTTATAGATATCCACTCTGTTACTAGGCTCCGTGAGCTCAGTTCTTTTTATTCTTATATGTTGGTAAATTGGGCACTTTTTTCTTTGCTTTCAAAATAATTGAATTACGTTGATCGTATCTACCAGTTAAGGTTTTTAGGTCTTTTGTTAATCTGCATGCAGTAGTTGTAGAATTATCAACAATTTAAAAGTTGTTTATGTGAGGCTAAACCTATTTTTTTTACCATAGCAGCCATATTTGTTTACATTTGAAACTTAGAATAGTGAATTAATTCAGTGTCTCTTTGCCGAGGGGAACCAAAAGTAAACTTTCAGTTTTGTGCACCGAAAAATCTGCCTTCTTTCCTGCATGCTGATTGTTTTTGCCTAGAAACTCTAAATTTAATTGTAAAAATTATTTTTTTAATTGTTTTAACTGCATTTGGTGTTTCATATTTTTCTATATTTGTCAGTTTTTAATGAAGATATTTTGAGTTTTTACGTATTTTTCCCTTCCCGCGAAATGAGAACTGAATTAATTGAATGGGAAATATATTTAATATATTTTTATATATTTAATGAAATTCGAGGAAATAAATTTAAATGAAATGCAAAAAAAATACGTATAATTTAATATTCTGTACAAGGATGTCATGGAGTGTCCTCATCAGACTTTTTAAAATTTTAATTTGGTTTGTGTTTGTGCTGATAATTAAATATTTGTTTAGGGTAATAAATCGCCAATCACTTCAGATAAATCTGTGGTTAGCAGTTAGGTTGAATACTCTGCTTAACTTGACATCGCAAACGTTATATAAAATAAACAAAATATAAATTTTACTCAACAGGAAAACTTGGTTTCGTAGGATCCGAAACACAGCACATAAAGTCCCTTAAAATCGCGTAAAGATTGATCTACAAATGTCTGCTATGTTGATGGTGTGTTGCAAATGGTTTTTGATAAAACGTTGGTTGTTTGGTATTTAAATTGATACTTAACATATTATCCCGTGCACCAGCCAAGAAGCGCGATTTAGCGCCAGTTATGGGTGACCGCTTCTTTTAGAACTCCGCAGTAAGGAGTGGCAACTGGCAATAGATGCCAACGAAATTTCCGCCAGTGGTCGATAGGATAATACGTAAAATCATTAAATTTAGTTTAAAATTAACAGCTTTTAGTACTTGTGGTACAAGTCTGTTTTTTTTTAATTCTGCAGAAGGAAGGACTATAAATCTTTTAATTTAGCATGATGGTATAATTAAATATATTCTTTTACCTACGAGTATATTTAATGCTGATTATATGCACTCCATAAAACTTTTCTTCTTCCACATTTCTAAAATTTCGTAATGCCTAAAAATAGTGATAAAATCTTCAATAAAATAAAATATTAAAAGCATCGATTGCCTTCCAAGAATAAATTTGCACTATTTATTAGCAAATTTACATAAAGTGCTAAATTGCAGAGCGTAAATAAAATATTTTGTGAAAAAAAAAAGATAACTTCTAAACTTATAAGAGAAGTAATGTTCGAATCGATGACGCGTAGCAGTTTATTTTAGTTAAGTACGTTCATTTTTTATGTTCAGGCTAAAATAAACCCGTTCTTTACGTTTCACATAAATATCAATTTCTGCTGACATTTAGAACCAAACTAATGTTCTTAAAGTCCACGATTTCAGTTATAAAAAACGTTTCTCCGCGCTAAAAACTCATCTCGAGAATGTTAGCACTCGTTAAAGGGGTAGAAATACCTCAGGTTAAATTTTTCTGCTACTAGAAATTCGATATTCAGAACTCTTTTGCGGTTTATTGATACACTTATTCTTAATTAGAAAACTAATGATTTTCAATTGTTATTTCTGCAATGGCAACGTACTGCATTATATTTCTTGACCCACAAAAAGAAACTTATCGGAGAAATTTATGTTGTCTAGCATATGATGGCTGCAAAAGCAAATAATCCCATTTTAATGATGATAAATTTCTATCAGAATAATTATGAGGTAAGAATATAGTTATTCCAAATCGCTATTAATTACATAATCTTCGACTAATATAAAATTACTGAATATATATCTATATCAGAAAGATTACTGCATATGTATATAGCAATCTCTGTGAATCAGAAACAAATTGGACATATTAAAGTCAGAACTTGAATTATGGCAAAACACTCAATGGCTATCAGCTTAGGTAAATGGGTGCCTTAGTGGAAGCCTATTTTAAGGCAAACTACACTGGTGTGCAAAACTTAAGCAACAGCAGGGTTTTTTGCCATAACTCGACGAGAAATCAACTGAGAGACATGAAATGCAGAAATGAAGGAGAGTATTATGTACGTAAAGGATGACGAAAGCATCGGAGCTGAAAAAGGAATAGTGCATACGGTATGGAATCATACAAAAACAAGCTTTATTGAACGCATAGTATCGTGACTTAAGATTGTCTATCCAAAAGGAAGAACAACAAACTGATGTTCCTTAATATGGATATGCACTCCCCTCACTGCAATAGTTGCTTCGCACCGTCTCAGCATACTCAGAACCAGCTGGTGCAACATTTCTTGCGGTAAGAGTGCCCATTCCTCAATCAGCATCTGTTTGAGTTGTTGAGTGTTCTCCGGAGGATGTAAGCGTGCTGCAATGCGTCTTCCCAAAGCATCCCACACATGTTCGATGGGATTTAAATCTGGGGAGTACGCTGGCCAATCCATTCGAGTGATATCTTCACTTTCCAGTAGCTCCTCAACAGCAAGAGTCCGATGTGGCCGTGCATTGTCATCCATAAAAATTAAGTCTGGGCCAATGGCACCTCGGAACAGACGCCCATGGGGAAGAAGTACCTCCTCACTATAGCGATCCCCGGTTACAGACCCTCTGTCGAAAACGTGGAGCTCAGTTCGCCCGTTCAGCATAATGCCTCCTCAGACAAGAAATCCAGGGCCACCGTTACGATGTCTTTCCTTGATGTTACTGGGATAAAACCGGATCCCGACCTCTCTCCAAATCAAAACGCGTTGAGAATCGCTTCTGGTACTGAACAGACTCTCATCCGTAAAGAGGACACGACTCCATTGATCAGTTGTCCAGTTTTTGTGCTCTCTGCACCACTGTAAACGGTAGCCAACTTTAAACGGGAGGCAGCGTTCAGGACGGCTGGCGAATAGACCCCCTTTGTGAAGGCGTCTGGCCACACTAAACCGCGACACTTGTCGCCCCGTTGCTGAGCAATGGCGCTTGCTGACTGCTGTCTGCATCTTTTCGTCTGCAGGACGATATATCGGTCATCCTCTGCAGATGTCGTCCTCGGGCGGCCACCACCAACCTTACTAACAGCTGTACCTGTGGTTTGGAACGCTTTCCAAGCGCGCGAAACGACACTTTTGTTGATTCCGAACTCTGCAGCTACACTGGTGACAATACGCCCCTCCTCCAGCTTTCCGATCATTCTTCCACGTGTGAAGTCGTCCAGGTGATTTCTTCTCATATTTCACTCTGACTCACTGGCACTTGCAGCGAATATGTTGAATTGCGTCTCCGTACTTCCTTTTATTCTACTGTTGAGCTGCGCGCTGACATCACGCGTTTTGTGTACGCTCACGTCGCCTCTGACGTTTCGTTCCTGATATTTGCATACGCATGACGTTTCTACTGACTTACGTGTTCATTGTACTGATCTCCAGACCTCCTTTTCTGCAATTTCATGGCTATCTGCTAAACTTTTACATTGTTGTTTAAGTTTTGCACACCAGTGTAGTTTCGTAGTGTGTAATTATGTTACACATTGGAAAACCACAAGAACAAACTTAAGGTATAATATAAAGCATCAAAATAAACACTTTTCATTATAAAATGCGTGGTCGCATGTTAAGTAGATAGATGTTAAAGGCACTTTCGACTTTTCTACATGTTCCGCTTAACACAACGCAAACGTATAGGGCGCTTTCACGCTCGTGAATAAGCTCGGTGATTTTCGCATATATTGGCATTATTTTTATACTGAATTTCACATTCGTATTCTATTAGCCCAAAGGACTTTAACCCAGAAGGGCTATTAATTTCGTTTTGGTATTTTGCGTTGGTTCGCTATGAATGTCCGTTCACTTTTTAGATTGTTACCACTAAATATTAGAGCCCTATATTATGCTTAAAGAAATTAAATAATGAAGAATTTGCATATGTGTATGTATGTTTCTCGCATTGTGATAAAACACGGTACTTAGAGCCATCAAATTTTGAATAACGTACGTCTCCACCCGAAAATGGGCATCTGGAAGCTTAAATTTGAAACTTGAAATTTGAGATTTGTTTTTTTATTTATTTCATAGTTTGTAAAACTTTAACGAATTTTTGATTAACAAACTCAGCGATTTCAAAGCTAGCAATGGTAACATTTTACGAAAAAAAGAACTATCTCCAGCGCTCGAGACTGTCTATCGGAAATTTTAAAGATATGCTCATTTTAAAATTATTTTGCGATATTGCTGTTGAACTAAATTTTATGGTTTAAATGCGAAGAACATGACATTTAATAAATAAAGCTAACAGATAAAACGTTGAAAAACGCCTATTTGGGCGTAATTTTTTATTAATTAATTTATTTATTTAGTATTTTATTTGTGTATGTGGCATAGCTTCACTTCTGAACTGAGGACTCCTGTATTAGAGGCCTCTTACACCATTCAAGAATATTTGACTAAAAAATAATGATTTCAGATCTTTAGCTCTTTTTTCGCTATTCTATGACAAGGACATTTACCTCCAGACTTAGCTACATCATATGATTTGAATGGTCTTATTTTCAATGCGTCAGATACGCAGTACTCCATGTAATATTTGCGGTTAAACATCAAGTTCATGGTTCATGCTCTATGACTGTTTGATAATGAATAAGGAGAAAGTGGGCATTACCATCAGCCGTTGCAATGAGAAAGACAAGATGTCTGGTAAAATGAAAATCGCTCTTGAACGTGTAAACGCTTAACATCTGAACGTGCACTCCGTGATAAAATGTGTCAGTGAATTCTGTCACAGTGTAAAGTTTGTTGAATTGGCTAAATAAACAACTGGATTATAAATTAATTTCTCTCTTTCTTCGGGTATACATATGTGTGTATGCGTAATATACATGTAAGATATAAAATATGGAAAAAAAATTACTAGCAAATTACTAATTTAATTTAGGAATAGCCTTTTTATTTTGGTTACGTAGCCTTCGAAAAATCTGCGCTGCGTCGCTTACGTCATTATTTCATGTGCAGTGCTCCTCAGTGCTGGAGAATTCTTGTCCAATCACGACCCAAAACTGAAACAAAGCAGCCAAGCTTAGAAATACCATAGCTGATAATACGTAATTATCTTTTTCTCACTTCACCTGCCTAACTAGTAATTGTTCGCCGTTCCGCGGCTGTCATCTATTGTTTTAAAAATGTGAACGTTTTATATAAAATTGCGAGATGCTTTAAATACACATAGTGTTGTGTTATAAGCTATTTCTTCTGCTTTCTTAGCATGCCTACGTGGTGTAATGGTCAGCACACACGGCGCATATTCGAGAGATTCGAGGTTCGAGTTCTAGCGAGGGCATTGCTCATTTTTCACGTCATACGGCTTCAAAATAATCTAATTACCAAACTAAGTGGTGCCCGAAATAAAAAAGGTGACGTATGATGATTCACCACTATAAGGATTTGGCGACTGGATCCCTAATCCCCAATCGTCCTTTAAAAGCGGGAGTATAGAAGGTATTTCTCCCGCATTCTTACCATGGCTTCGTGGTGCAATGGTCAGCCCACTGTATTCGAAAGGTCCGAGGTTCAAGTTCCCGGCGAGGGCATTGATCGTTTTTCATACCTCCTGCTTCAAAATAACCTAATGTCTCTACATTGTAAACCAAGAAAATTCTTCACCAAAAAATAAAATGATGACTAACAAGCAAGTTGCACTTTCCGAAATTCCCGTAATCTAATACGCAACCTGTACTTAAGCTACATCTATCCTTATCCTAGCGACTACAGGAAAATAACTGATGCATTGTCTAGTCAGGTTTCTCAACCATAACTAAGTCATCCCATTAGTGGCCGAGCGGTTAATGACATCTGAATACTGATAGTTTGTAGTAGGTTCTAGCCCAGGTGAACGGTTTGTTCACAGTTTGTTTTCGCAGTTATTTTTCCGCATGTATAATGTAAGTACGAGCCAATTTCTCCCAGAAAGTTTTCAACGAAGGCATCTGTTCCCTTATACAAATAGCCCTCGTGTGCTTTGCCATATTAAAATAACCAGCCACTTCTAGGAATTTGGGTCCAGGATTTGAATCCCTGCAAAAGGACAGGTTGCATGGGTGTTTTGGTGCTTTTTCCCATATGTAACGTGGATACGAGCCAGTTCCGTTTAGAAAGTCCTCACAAAGGCATCCCTTCCCTCAGGCAGATAGTCCTCAAGTGCTTTACCATAATCAAATAAACCATGACGAAGGATGCAATGCTTTCTTGTAAGCAGTTATCTGATTTTCAATTATTTTTTAAATTATATACATACTAGCTTTTACCCGCGGCTTCGCTTGCGTTGATGTCCCTAAACAAGTTTCAAAGACTATTGTAAGGAAAATAAAATAATTCGATTTTTTTCTTATTACCTGACCAGGATAATCAGGATAAAATTTTAGTTACTATTACTTATTTTTTAAGTTAAAAATACACTCCGCCTAAAATTTCAGTAAATACTGCCCTTCTTCATTGAGATTCCTTTGAGATAAAAGGAAACCCATATTGATGTCGTTAAGTGTCGTCGTAATATTATCGTAATATTCTCGTCGATTAATTACGCTATTCTGCATAATTTTTAAAATCCGATTTGGAGATATCAAACATTTCAATCTTACATTATTAAAAAATTCTAAAATAAAATCTAATTTGAAAAACTGAAAAACATGCTTTATTAAGATATCTCACTACAAAAATAAATAATTTTCATTACCAAGATTTCAAAAAGTTTAAAGTATTAACAAAATGTTAAAAACATTAATTCTTTTTCAGAAGAGCACGAATAAGAATACTATTCTAGGATGCTTCTGTGTACTATATTATACGTTTTTCCATTCGCCGCTAATACATATAAATTCCTGGCTTTGGATACACGCGAACAGGCAACATATAGTTGCCCATGGGAAAAGCATAACTTCTCCAAATGCAGCCCAGCTACCTCTAATGTCTGCCCTTGAGCTTTGTTAATAGTAACAGCAAAACTAAGTTGGATTGTAAACTGCAGTCTTTTAAAGTGAAATGGTAGGTCAGTAGGGATTAGTGGGATTCGAGGTATGATAACACTTTCCCCTTTTCCTACACCTGTTAAAATAGTGCCACCGATTATATTCTGCCTAATTGTGTGATCCGAAACCTCGTTCCATTACACAGTCGAGATGCATCTATATTTCGCATAAGCATAACCGGTAGATTTAGTTTCAATTGGAATTTACGTGAGAATACATCTGATAGCTCTAGTGAATTTAAAAACTCAGCAGGATGTGAAGTGTTTTGTTCTGTATCTATGATTGTATCTATTGACAAATATTCTTTTATTTCTCCCTGCACCACTTTCAAAATGTCGATTCTGATTTTGTTTACGATTTCTTTTGTCGACGCTAGAATTGCTATTGCACATAACCAGTGATCACAATTTAAATTTTCTTGCAAATGCGGGTAAACTTTAGCAATAAGCTCCACATCGTTTTCTACCAAATTACTAAATTCCTCTGAAAGTAAAATACAACTTTCAGCATCTGTTTCCGAACATCCATCGCCAATTTTCAATAGTGTTTCTGCGTAATTCCCTGAATGTATATCATTATGAAGATGCACTTTCATGTTTGTTTTAAGACTTAATTTTTCATCTTTCGCCCATAAACTTGGTGATTTGAGACAGGCTTTAATTTCATCTGTAAGTGTACCTTTCTGGATTACTGGTAGAACTTCTTGGAAATCACCAGCCAATAAAACTACCATTCCTCCCATAATATATGTACTGTCTCGCAAATCCTGAAGAGTTCGGTTTAATGCTTCTATAGCTTTTTTGTGAGACATCGTACTTTCATCCCACACCAAAAGCTTACATTGTCGAAGCATCCTAGTTCGAGAGCTATTTTTACTGAAATTGCAGTTAGGCGAATCTTCCTGCGCAAGATTCAAAGGCAATTTTAAAATGGAATGTGCAGTACGGCCGCCGTTCAATAGTGTAGCAGCTGTATCAGAAGAAGCTACAGCAACCGCTATTTTCTGGTCTTTTTTGACGAACATTAATAATAAATTTCGCAAAGCGTTTTCCCAGTTCTTTCAGGGGCGTCAAGAAAGAAAAATGCACCATACCCGGAATCTATTTTACGTAACACCTTATTTAACACGTGACTTTGTTCTGGAAGTAAGTGAGGGACCAATTCTGTTACTTGCTGCTGCAATGTAATGAAATTGTAGTCTAATTCTACAGCAATTTCATCATTAAAGTAATTTTCGTCTGATCGTCGTGGACTAAGCATTCCGAAATGCTTCGAATATCAACAAACAATTACAAAATCAATAATCTTTTTGCAAAAGTATCAGTCTGGCAAAGCTGGAAAAAAGCGGTCAGTGTGGTTTTAGGAGAAGATAAAATTCTTTCTTAAAAACTATTCTTATTAAAAAAACACGCTGTCCATTTTCTAAATGTACGACAAGATCTGTAACAGTCGGATATCTTTCATGTAATGGAAAACCAAGCATCCGCCACGCTGCCTCAGTGTTACTGACATATCGCTCTGCTTGATAAGTTTGTATTTCATTCAGAGGCTGCAACACACCTTCGTTACGCAGATTGAAGATCCTTGTCGCTCCCTTTATTGATATATTTACAAATATATTAAATCGCACGAACAAAGTTGCAGGCTTCTACATTAATGTGAGCATTAAATAATTTACATAGAACGGGTGAATATGGCACAACCCAGCTATTATCGAAAGTCTTGACTACCCCACTGCGAGTTTGAATCATAACTCTTCTACAACTATCTTCGGGTGTTCTTCGTCTGTATAAAGGGTAACCCTTATCATTGTGCACTGTTTCCTTTAGTAGCTCCCGGGGAAATTATTCTCACATTTGCCATTTTTCATGCAAGGTGATGCTGGATTGCGAGCTCCATAGGGACCATGAATCATGTTTTCGATTACAATCTAGTGCAAATTCTTATCTATTTCTGGATCCGGGATTTCGGCGCTTATAATGTTGTCTATTTAGTTGGATCGCAGCTTTTGTTTTAACCAAATAAGAATGTACACATGTGGCAGACCTCGTTTTTGCCATTCAATGGAGTACATGTGGCACTGGGCATTTCCGAATATTTTTCCTTTTGTTATCACATTAATGACCTTTTGAACTTTTAAATGAAACACGAGGACAACTATGTCATGTCGATCAGTGGCTCTTTGCCCGAGCTTCTTTCCTTGAAGGATTGCAGGTAAAAGTTACAAACAGATCAGGCCTACTGTAAGTGGGTACGTAAGCGAAAGTGTCTTGTGTGTATTCATGAAGATAGCGGGGACTGTTCACAAAAGTGGAGGGAAGAATAACCATCTTGCCTAAGTCGTTGGAGCTAAACCATCTGTGCTAATTGCATGTTGTAGGTGAATGTAATTTTTAACCGGTAGTTGTCTCTGGTTTAAAGAAATGTAACGAGGGCTTTCTCTCTCTACTTTGATATACATATCTACTAAGAACTGATGAAAGAGTTGCCCCGACCGCTGAAGGAGGTTGAAATCATTCTCTGGACGCATCATGTGATAGGCGTAGAAAGCCACGCAGGAAACTTTTTTATTGGGAACTGGCTGTTTTGTAGTTGGAATAATCTGTGGAATATGAAAATGGTATCCCTATTGCCCTTTACTAAACATTAATGGGTACTGCAAAACATCATAAAATTTATGAGTATCTGCTACGCGTGTCAGTGTATTATCATGTGCTCGTAACACTATATCTCGTGGAGAGCAGGGGTCGCTGGTAACCAAGACAGCAACTTCATTAATTGACGGTGAATTATAGCGCCTCTCATGTTCGCCACGTGGAGTTCGATCAGCATGAATGACGACTTTATAATCGTCTTGAGGCCAGTTTTCTATAGCAATTTTGAAGGTATTTTTCAAGACATTGTGGTCATGTAACATTGTTTGAATTTTCGATGCTATATCTCTCTCGATTCCATCAATATATTGACAACGACGGCTTACATCATTTTCTTCTTGACCCACAAAATAAACTTGCAAAAATTTATGCGGTTCATTATTTGTTGGAAAAAGTGAACCAATTCGATGATATATCTGGCCTTGTACAGTAAAAGTTGGTAAAAACCGGAGCATTCTTATCTCTTTGTCTACTCTAAAAGATTGGAAGCAAGAGTTGTAATTTCGGTAATTATTTGAAGGATCGTACTGAAGTCCAGAATCATTAAATACGGACCAACTGTTATGCATGAAATTTCGCCGGTGTTCGGTTTGTATTTCTGAACGAACGATTCTTCTCGTCTGCAATTGTTCTGGAGTATCTCCTGCTCTAATAACTGCCCACTGTTGAACTTGTTCTTCCAAGCGAATCTGTGTTTGAAGAGGCGTTTCAATAGCTCTCAAAGCAGTTTGACGTTCAGCTTGTTCTTTCAAGCGGATCTGCGTTTGGAGAGGTGGTTTAGCAGCTCTGAAAGCAGCATGTTCTTCTAAACGAATTTGTGTTTGAAGAGGCGTTTCAGTAGCTCTCAAAGCAGCTTGTCATTCAAGTTGTTCTGTCAAGCGGAGTTGTGTTTGAAGAGGCATCTCAGCCGTTCTCATAGAAGCTTGACGGGAAGTTTGGGCTTCTAATCTTTCTTGTCTTTGAGAAGTTGTTTCATCAGTTCTCAAAACAGATTGTCGCCTTGTTTGTTCTTGTCTTCTTAATTGTGCATGTACGGAAGATCCTTGGGATCGAGGAATTTTTGCTGCCCGGACCCGAGACGAATTCCTAGACATGTTAGATTTACGTTTGCGAGGCATTTCGGAAAAAAAAATCTCTTTATACCAGTACCTTCACCCGCGGAAAAAAAAGCCTCTTTTTACCAGTTCATTGATCCAATGTTCAATATCATTTTGAATTTACCTTGTTTATACTTTTAATTTAATAAATATTACTACCGAATTAATGAGCTTGCGTCGAATATTTGGAGTTTTGACGCTGTTAGTTTTACTTTGGTTAAAGTTTCAATTTAAAATACATAGTTTAAAACGATTTTAAATATTACAAAGTTAACAGGTGACAGAACATGGCAAAAGTAACTAGTTTCGCAAGCGAATAATGTAACTGAATTGATAGGAAACACAGTAAATATGAAACACGAAGAACACGGTGAACGAAAAGTCGTTTTAACCACTGATATTTATTGAAAATACTATTTGATATTTACAAGAACTGTTCAAACGAATGTCCAGGAATTTCTATACATGCATTAAAACGGGGACGGATCTATTTACGACATGCAGATTCTTGAAGACTTTGCGGTTAGAATCAGAGTCGCTGCTGCAGAAACGCGTGATGTACCGGGCATCTTCCATGGTATACGCCAAACATTTCATCGTCTGTTAAGAAATAATTTAAATTGATCTTTTTACTTCCCTGTAAGAAGTAAAGGAAGTATTGTAATCGCGAAAAATTTTAGGTTTCATATTTCAACGGAAAAATATCCGTTTTGACGAATCCATTTACATTTTTTTTTGCTCGACATCTATATATACGCACAGAATAAAAGACTCCTTTTTACAAAACGAATTATAAAATGGATTTAAAATGGACTCAAAAGGGATTTTTTGATGATGTCTGTCTGTACGTATTAGGATCTGTACTTAGGCAGTCTCAACTACGGGGGTATATAAGTTGACTTCACAGGACTAGAGCCCGAGTTTATTCTCAGGTTGGTTCAGGCTTGGCAGGGATCGTACTGGTACTGTCGTGTCTGTTCCTCTGACTGTGGTGGAGCTAGATCGGAGATCACCGACCTAGTCGTCGGGGATTTGGTCCTCATAGTTCCAGCGACGGGGACTGACGGAGTGAGGCAAGGCACCAAGTCGAATTTATGATGCAGAGGGAGTGGTGCCCCGACGCAAAGGTGTCCTAGCGTTATTTATTTGTATTTTGTTTCTTCTTGTCCTGCTGAGCTACGTATAAAGCCAAGAAGGGACTGTGGGGTCTGCGTCGCCGATGAAGGGGTCTCTGGAGTCTGGACACACTCACCCCGAAAGGCAGACCCAGGACGGGGGTCCAGTTCTAGCGCTCTGTACGTATGTAGGTAAGTATAGTTCGAACGTCTCAAACGCAACTGGATGGCAATCTTCCAAACCACATAGACTCGTTCAAAAGGGGCGTTATTACTTGCTGGAACGTGAAAAGTCACGTGAAAGTCTTCGCTTCTCCGGAAAGAGAGAATTTATATGCTGAAGGAAAAGAAAGTTCCCATCCTTCCTCCCTATTTTGAGAATAATTCGGTCCGAATGGCGCATGCGTGTTTGATGATGCGGTTGAACTATACCCGCATAACTCAAAAATGATTAGCCGTAAAAGGTTGAAATTTTATGTATGGGACTGATCTAATATCTAGTTGCTATCGGAAGTACGCAATCGTATATATACCCACCTTACTCGTCCTTTATTTTCGCAAACCTTGGTCGTAGTCATATACTTCCAATTACAGAAGTTCATGTTTGTTCATGTCAAAATAGTCATGTTTTAACAATGTCAAATTAATTTTTTGGCAAATAACGAAATCTAGCATTTAATGCAGTTTGCTGGTTCCTTCAAGTATATTTGGAAAAGTTTTATACCCGTTATGAAAATATAAAATTATAAGAAATTTGATTCCCTTAGGAGAAAAATTGACCAATTTATATAATTTCAAAATCTGCAACTTTTGATGTCATTTTCATCTTGCTATGAGAGATCGGTTTTTCAAGTTAGAATAATTTGAGAAAATAAATTTAAATGAAATGTAGCAAAAAAGTGTTTATAATTTGATAGGCAATACAAAGAAGCTATATGGCGATCTCATCAGATTTTTTTATTTATGTGATTATCCTTTTCTTATTCAGAAATGCTGAATGAGAAGAGGATTCTAGTGCTGATAAAACTCCAGTTCTCTATTAAACATTACTGTTTAAACTCGTTTAACGAAATAAGCCTGATTTCACTTTGGAAGGAAAATTATAAGTAGATCTTTAACTTTGTTAATACGGCTTTCATCTCACATTTAATAAATAAATAAATGAAAATGTAAATGACCTTTTTTCAGAGAGATAACAATGTAGGCTATTTCGAAGGCTAGCGCAAGCTATATCCAGCATGAATTTGTCAAACAATATGATTATAGAAGGATTCATTTCGCGGAAGCTGATGCCTCGAAACTTTTATTTAAACTTTTGGTTTCAGTATTACGACATGATATTAAATTTCATTGTATAGGTATTCAAGATAACTATGCACATAACCTAACATATTCTTTGACACTGCCAAAAGTCATTTAATATAACATACGATAACATAACTCGCATGATGTAGCTATATTTCCTATATATTTCATATGGTTACTTAGAATGTACCATCACAACTTAGCGACTAAATAGTTTACTCCCAAAGCCTTTCAAATACTTGTTAATTTAATCGCATTTAATTTGGAAAAGGAATCGACACAATGTCTAATTTTCGGTGAAAAGCGTTTAGCTATCTGCAGCTCAGGATTACCTAAGCGATATTACGTACTGCTTTCGGAATTTAAATGGTATAATGTTAGTGTAAGTTTCATGGATTACGATTCAATTGAAATAACCTAAACCAATTGAAATAAATACTATTAAGTTAATCTATAATATAATTTAGACAGATATTTCGAAGCACATGGCAAATGCCAAATATTGCAATTCAAAGCACATGGGGGTGAATGCATTTAATTCTTTACATTCTTCAATAGGAGGTCAGCGTACGACTTCACATGCTTATTGCCGATTCAGGTCTTTCCCATTTCACACTTAATAGTTTATTCCCAAATGAGTCTTATAGCAAAGGATTCAGTAATTTTATTCCCAACTGAAGCTGATGTGGAAGCATCTCCTCATTTCCTAACACGTTTATATACCTTGAAGTGCTTTATCTTTCTAAGATATTATTATGCTTGTAAAACCAAAGTATTACGAAACTATTTTGATTTGATTTTTGCTTTTTATTATTTCGATAGAAGCTTTTAACCTCATTTTAGTGGTTTCCGAGATAAGGTAGCTTGTTTTCTCTGAAATAGTTTAACAAGAAATATTATTTTGTTAAAATTTTAAAGAATAAAATAACTCTCTTTAACTGCTTGGAAAATATTTCCATGTAGGAATTTTGTGTTATGTTTACTGCAGTCTAAAAAAGGCCAATTTCAATAAACTTCAAACAAATATGCATACCAATGCACATGTTTTTTTTAAAAAATCAAACTACTGTTATCTAACTGATCAAAAACTGCGAAATTCTTAAATGAGTTGTAATTCAGCTTAAGTTTAATAAATATGAAAATTAATTTAATTACTTATTGCACTGAAGCTTTTTATCTCCTTTGTCATTACATATATGTTCATTTTAAGTTTAAAATAAAAACAAAGAATTAAAATTCGCTTTTAAAAAGGTTTGGCTAGAATAATTTGAAGAGATCAAAGGCCTAAATAATTCAAGGCACGTGGTTTCTCCTTCCAGTCATAGTCGTTCGTCTTGTTTGAATGTCGAACTGTTGCTATTCTATCCAGAATGACAGTTATAATTAAGTCCTTGTACGAATTAAAGTAATCACGAAAAATTTCCGGTATCAAATTTCAACAAAAATGCTCATTTTGAAGGCTTTCGAATCCATATGAATCATTTTGGGGAGGGGGCGTGACATCTGTACAAACCGATAGAGTAAAGAACTTTTTTTTTTCAAATCGGATTGTAAAACGTATTTAAATTAAATTCAGAAGAGATTCTTTTTGTGACGTGTGTACGTATGTATCTCGCATAACTCAAAAACGAGTAGCGGTAGAACGCTGAAATTTTGCATATGCGACTACTATAACACCTAGCTGTGCACCTCCCTTTGCCTTGCAATCGGCTGCAACAGCTTGTATATATACGTATATGTTCCCAATCTGTTAGCCGGCTCGGTAAGTTAAGTTTTTTTTTATTCTTATATGTTGGTAAACTGTGCATTTTTTACACTAAAAGTGATTGAATTATATTGTTCTTATGTTCCTGTTAAGTTTTTTTGCTTTAATTAATCCGCCTGCAGTAGTTTTAGAGTCATAAAAAATTTTAAAGAATTCAGTGTCGCTAGGCCTATTCTGGCGGTTGTTTATTTACATTTGAAGCATAAGTCAGTTGGTGCACGAACTTCACAGTGTTTTTGCCCAGTGGGAAAACAAGTTAACTTTAAATGTATGTACACCAAAAATTTTATCGTTTTGTGCATTGGCCGAATGACGGATTTTGGTGTAGTAACTCTAATTTTAATTGCAAAAATTGCTTTTTGTCCCTAACTCTTTTTAACTGCATTTGGTGTTTTAGGTTTTTCTGTATGGCACAATGTTTAATAAAGATGTTTCGAGTTTTTATGTTTTTATCTTGCCGCAAAGTGAGAACTGAATTGATTGAGCAATATATCTGTAATGAAATTCGAGGAAAGAAGTTTAAATGAAGTGCAACAAAAATGTGTATAATTTAATAGTCGGTATGTATTTATAGTCCAACGTGTATAGTTTAATAATGTATAATTTAATAGTCATTATCATGTCGTGAAAGAAAAAAAATATCTGATATGGACACCACATGATTTCCTTTTCTTTCTTTTCACGACATGATATTGTATAGTTTATAGGCGGTTATAACTGGGCGATTTCAAAATAACATACGAGTTCCTTAAAAATATTACTAAGCCTTATATATTACCACTGTAATTAATAAATAATAAGTGAGACTACATATTATATACCACCTCAACTAAGCATTTTTTTACCACATTTATTTATTAAGTTAAGTAGAGGTTTAAATTATAGTATCATATACACTGGCATAGCGTTTTGTAACAGTATTTTTTAATCCGAAATGACTTCAGTTTTTTATTTTATCCAAGTTTTCAATTATGTGAGATGGCGTCGGTCCACTTTACTGCAGAATGAAGATTATATTGTAATATAAATGATAATAAATGCAACAAAATGCTTATCAGGTTTTAATGATTTTCCTAAAGTAGAGCAAGAGATTAAATACAAATTATTAATACATTCCGTTACTTTCGATATATCATTATAATTCTACAAGTTTAGATTTATTACGGCAAATACCAACCGAAAGCACATTATTTCAGCTATTTAGAAAGAAATCTAGGAAAACAACTTAAGAAATTAAGTAAAATTATAATTATACTATATTTTAAAAAATTTAAATAAGTCAAAAATTAATTTGGCATCTATAACGTTCCTTGCAAGTGAATGAATCCCAAGAGTTTTATGGCGATTTCTGCATACAGATGTTTCTGTTCTTTCAAAGCTCGATAGATTATTAAAGAAATGATGACAAACATGAGCAAAAGTTTCTTTTCTGAACAGTCATTAGTTCTTCCATATATCCTTCAAAGCAACTAATTTTAAACGCTTTTATGCCAAATGTTCAGCATCCTTTATTCAGGTATGGTTTTTTAATGAATCACTTTTAAGAATATTTCTACTATAGCTGGTAGAAAAACAACTACGTTTTTTGTTTTCCCTTTTATAGGGTCTGCCAGGCTTTAGTCTGCGAGGCTGAATATCATAAACAAGGATTTTTTTCCTCTCTGACTAACAGTATACGCCAATATTTTTCTAAGGTATATTTAGACGAACTTGTGTCGTAACCAATACAATATAGCGCAATAAACTAACAATTGAAAAAGAAGTAAAAAATTCCACTGAAATTTAATCTTTAGGAAATGTCAAATACAAGGATTGGATGATGCAAATCACGAGAATATTTTAGTATAAATAACGGGACGAAGAATCATAAACTCAGCCTCTTTTGCTTTTATATAAGGAGACTGGTTATAAGGCTGACTGGTGTATCGTGGTCAAGATATATTTCCGTTTCTTCCATAATTTTTGTTATTTAATTTGTTTAAAGTCTGAATTTGGCATATATTTAATAATATCGCTTTTCAAAATAAACTCACTTGATTTTTTTCTTTCATAGTTCGAGATTTAGGTTTAAACCAAATAAAATTCACATACATTTTTTCGATTTATTTTAAAATTTGTATTTTTAAAAAGCTTTTATAAAATTTAAAAAAATGAATTATAACATTATACGGTATTTCTCCCGCCTTCATAGCATCCCTACACTGGCGCCCGAACTAAAAAAGGTGGTAGATGTTGATTCTTCACCTCCAGTATTGGCGATTGGGTCCCCTAATCCTCAGTCTCCTTTAAAAGGGTTATTATATAAGGTATTTCTCCCGCTTTCGTGATGTAATGGTCAGCACATTCGGCGCGTTTTCGAGAGTTCCAAGGTTCGAGTCCCGGCGAGGCCACTGCTCATTTTCCATGTCTCCTGCTTCGGAATAACCTAATGTCTCTAGAAATTATACAGTTTTCAACATCATCTTAAAGTAACTGTATTTCGAGGAGTACCTGCAAAAAAAAAATCAAGAGTTTTTTATTCAAATTTTTCGAAGATATATGTGAATTTATACACTAGCGCGTTTTATGATCTGGCGTTTTTGTTACACGATAATTACCTCAAAGGTGATTTACATACTTTCTTGCAAGCTTCAGTAAATTTCATCAGCTATTTTTAATATTAAATTTAAGAATAAACATGTACTGCGTATTATTTATACGAGGAATTTCTTTTGAGCTTTCCATCTTATAAAAGGCACATATTCTCTTCTGCGTGTAACAAATGCAATAAATAAAACTAATTCTGAAGAGTATTTATGTCCGAAGTAGCATTAAATGCATAACATATTATTAAACAAACTATTGTTTATATTTGAAAGTCCTCTAATATTCTCGTCAAAGACTCTCCTTTTTGTAAAATGATATGCTAGGCATTCTTTCAAGCAAATAAAAGTTGCTGTAATATCTAAATGCCTTTTGTTTAGTTATTAAGGTTTAACTGTTGATGCTCGCAGTTGCAATCATGTCCTAAGAGGAAACTGCACGCAGCGTGTGAAACCGCACAAAGGTTCCGAAGAGAGAAGTAATCGCTTCACTGACGTACGTTATTGTTAACACTGTAACATTCTAGCTAACATGGGGAAGGGAAATCCATTCCAACAAAAATTCGTATCAGATGTTTGAGAGGAACAGAATTTCGACTCTGCTGATGTTTGTCTGATGAAGTAAACATAAAAATAAAACTCACTTCCTTATCCTAATATGCTTTTCTTATGTAGCGTATTTTCATTATGTGCTTAAAATTCTACTTCAGAATGTATTTGGCAAGACCTGAATTCGTTAGTAATATAATAATTTATTATTACTTATGCATTTATTATTATTACTTATATTACATTTGCTGTTATATTATAATTTATTAAAATTCTTCTTGTAAAATAATTTTAAAAATTTAAAAAGCTGCTTTTTTTTTAGCTTTGCTAATTTTGTATCGGCCAGAGTTTTAACACTTTCATTTCCACGCTTTCCGTCAATGCCATCAAAAAGTGAAATTTGTTAGTTTAATTAAATTTAAAACTAATGAATGATATCTGAATCTAGAGAGTATTCTAGTTAAACAATTACATCTCACATTCCTCCCGATTGGTTAGTTACCCTGTGTTTCTGGTTTTGCTAGCTTAGAAATCAAAGTTCAGAAAGTGAACATAAACTAAATTAGTTGGTTATTTAAATAGGATAAAGCATACTGAGGCTATCTGCCTAAAGGGAAGAATACCTTTATGGAGGACTTTTCGAAGGGAGAGTTATTCGTATTTACGTTGCACGCAGGGAAAAAGTCACAAAAACCAACTATGTAGTCGGCGTTTGGCTTGAGTTGCATTCCAGTACAAATTACCAGCATTCAGCAGCCTTTAACCATTCGGCAAATAAGTGAGACTACTTAAAGTTATTAGTCTTTATTTTACTATTTGATTTGTAAGTACATAAAACATTATTTTTTCTCAGGCACAAGAAGCAGATTTTATGTTTTGTTAACGAGTTAGTTTACAAATTACCAAGCCGTACGGCAAATGAATATTCAATTATATTTCCTATTATTGTATTCATTTAGGGGTTTCGGAATCTTAGCTAAAGAGGTGGCGATTATCTTCTAGCCATATTCACTCTTGGAAAAATAAACAGATGTTTAGATTAAGTGACGTTAGGTTTATCTTGAAAGCTGAGATGTCAAACCAATTCGGCAGTTTTAAGTGTCTGTCCGAGTATTTGGCATTTCCTTGGTTGAGAATGAAACAGGTAATCTTTTAGCTTATATTATTTAGTCGTAAACTGTTATTCAAAATACATTGCATTGTATGAAAATGCCTTTTCCCACAGGTTCTTCGCAAAGCCGCTCTACCTCGAAAATAACTATGCGCTTCGAAAATAAGCATCCCGCAAGTTCTTCACATTTGTCTCTTTCCGATTATTTTCGCTTCCCAGAAACTAAAGTACTATTTCATTCGCACGTTTTATTTGATATGGAAGAGAATAAAAGAATGCAACATTCTCCTCTTAGAGCCGAACCAAAAAATAGACCTATATTATTCTTGTTTCTAATTACCTGTTGTATTTGCATTGAGGTAGGAAGTTGCATCAGTGTAAACTCTGCAAAGTTTCTGCTTTTCTAATACATACTAAATACTTCATTGCCATATTGCGAATATACACTGAATTTTTGTTACTGTTGGTCGAAATTGTTGACTGAATGGTTGTCGAAACCAGGAATTCGGAAGTTAGTGAGAGTGAATATTGAAACATTTTATTCAAAACTGGAATTAATTTAATTGAAAATTTTTACATTAGGCTTTTGAGGGTGGATTCCTTCAGTTTTTAGCTTGTTGAAACTCGACTCTATTTTAATTGATTCTTTGCTTTTTAACATAAAACTGAAAATTCAATGCACCATACACAAATACATTGTGGCACATAGTTTCAAATTAAGTACTGAAAAAAATAAACTAAGCTGTAAGAGTTAGTTTGACAGTTTTGGTCGTATCCCCCTTTTAGTAAAAATACATGAAGCTAACTCTTTTACATTAACTCTCTTACAAATTTTATTCCAAATAGCTAGTTTTTCCACATAATACTACAAAAAATTTTTAAAACATGCTCTTTATTATGCCAATTATCTGTTTTAAAAATTGTCAGAATTATATTATTTAGAATACTTTCAGCGGTATTAAGATCGGATCTCTAGATGGAACGCAATAAACGCCGGATTTTGTTCACCAGAAAAGTTTGGAAGATGTGTTACTCCTCTAACATTTAGCAAGCCCGTTTTAGCTCACATATAGGTCTTCTGAGTTTCACTTTAATCTTAGTTTGCAGTTAGAAGGTCTAAAATATCAAAAGCAGTCTGCTTGAAAGATACATCTAAAGTTTTAAGAAAATTTAATAAAGCGCAACATTTATGGAAATATATAACTGTTGAAAATTATGTTTACTTCACTGAGTTCAGTGAGTACAGTGCGTGAAATACTCCAATGAATTCTTTCACGCTAAAGGAGTAGACACAAATAGTATCACAGCTGAATATGAATAATTATTGTTTTTCAAGTAATGGCTATTAAATTTCAATTACAACCTAGAATGTCATATCGTGTCATAAGCGAAGAATACAAAGAAATCTCAGTCGAATTTTTCGAAGATTTAAGAATTTATTCAAAGTACATGAATATCAACTAAAATCGTTTTTAGTGTTGATAGAGCTCATCTTTTCTTTTTCATTGAATGCCTTCAAAATGTCTAACCTCTAAAGATATTCAGAATCCTGGTCGAAGTAGCTTCACGATTTTATTCCGGCCATACTGGCAAAAGAGAAGGCATTCCGTC
>KK117429.1:448231-462390 GCA_000611955.2 Stegodyphus mimosarum | reverse complement strand
ACCCTCTTTCTAGTGCTTGATGGCTAACGTTACCAAAGCATACGAGACATTATAACGTTTTTAATGGTCTTCTTTATTCCTTCATTGTGTTTCTTTTAGTGCAATTCTAAATGAATGAAACTGTCTCATGATTTTTAATCAAGCTCTCCTGTGCCTAAATGAACCCGAGAGGTCGCGCAAATATTTTTGGGGTTTTTTCATGTGTATTGCTAATTTTTTTAGAATGTCTCCATGAAGGCATTCCTCTCTCAACAGACATTCCTAGCACTCTTAATTATAATTAGCCAACCAGTTTTTTTTAATGAAGTCCTTAAATAAATAGTGAAACAATTTTTAAAGGCATCTATTTCCTCATGAAGAATACACAATTTACAAATGGGGTTGGGATAATGGGCATTCGATGCAAATCTTTTAAAAGGCATCGTGGCTAGTAACAAGACGAAAGCTAGAACAGATTTCACTCTGGCCACAAAATGAGTGTAAAACATTCCGTTAATCTATACTTTACGACTTTTCTTTTCCATAACTTTCTTTCAAAAAGCTTCTCAGTAGTAAATTTTGATTAAACGTTTAACGAAAAATACTGAAATTAAAAAATCAAAATTTATTTCTTGACATAAAAAATTGTAATGCCGATTTTTATTTTTATTCTGAATATTAATTGTCATTATAAACTTAAATTTTTTATTCTACGCGCAACATTTTTATTTGATATCGAATACTTTAATATTTACTTCAAAATAATGTTAGGAACACACGGAAAACTAAAAGAGTAAATTACGTGTCTTTTCAAAGAAAGATACTCCTATTCCGAACTAACAAAATGATGCAAATAAAAAATTTCACGATGTCCAAATTTGTTTCTAGAATCATGCGTCAAGTAGAATATCAGCGATTTGATTTTGTGACGTTGAGTGTTTCTAGCCATTAGGCTTGTCCCGAAGGTTTCCTACAAACCAAAGCCTTCCTACCTATTACTTTATCCCTTGTGCCGTTAGGCAAATCTAACTCTATATGATTTTAGTTCAACATTACTTATTTAAGATAAGCCAAGTAATAACATTACTTGTTTAATAGTTAGCTTGTGTAAATCCAAGTGGTGTCGTCTGTGAACTCTTTGTGCTCGTTCAAAAACTAGCTTTCAGATTTAAAAATTTAGTGTACCAGTTCTGAAACAATATTAAATGTGTAACTTCAGATTATTAAGAAATGCAGACCTTTGGAAATATTTATAGATTTGTACTATTTCTTACAAATGCTTAAGTACTAAGCTCTATATTATTTCAAGAAAGTATTTGAGAAACAATCAGCTCTACTGAATAAAACTGGAGATTAAAGAAAAAAAATCTGATGTATACACCACATGACTTCCTTGTATGAAATATTATAATATATTTCCTGCATTTCATTTAAACTTATTGAATTGAATTAAGTCTACTTCGTCAATAGCGCATAAACCACAATAGAATAAATGCACTCTTTAAAATTCACTATGTTTATTTACCAAAGCGACACTCTGGCGCTAGGCTCACTTAGTAGCGATACATCTCATTCATTTTATAGCTCAGAATGCACAAAACTTATATGATCTGATGAATTATCTAATCGTTGCCACATGCTCTATTCAAATACTATAATAAATCTAAAACGATATATAAAAGAAATTAAACAAACAGTTTTTCACAGACGATTCAGCGCCGTTTACCTAAAGTGCATGCTCCACTCGTAAACATTTTCCTCTCTCCGAAACAGACTGGCGACAATATTTACTGCTAATACGAAACACTTAATCCTCGAATTCATAGAGATAATCTCGAATTGTTAAAAATATATTTCTAATCCAATTAATTCAGTTCTCAGATTCAGCGACAAGGCAAAAATACATAATGGCCCAAAATATCTTCATGAAAAATTTAAATATATAGAAAAACATAAAACACCAAGTACAGCTAAACAAATTAAAAAACAATTCTTATAATTAAAATTACAATTTCTACTCAAAAACAAGCACTTCTACCAGCAGGTCAGAAAGCAGATTTTTCGGTGCACAAAACTAAAAGTTTCCTTTTGGACCCAATCGGCAAAAAGACACTGAAAGTGCATAAAGAATTAATTCACTATTCTGCTAAGTTTCAAATGTAAAAAATGTGGCTGCTATGGTAAAAAAAAATAGGCTTAGCCGCACTTAAACAACTTTTAAATTGTTGATAATTCTACAAATATTACATGCAGACTAAAAATATAAAAACCTTAACGAAATATAAGAACAATATAATTCAATCATTTTTAAAGCAAAAAATGTGCAATTTACCAATATATACGAATTAAAAAAACTGAGCTCACAGAACAGAGTAACATAGTGGGTATATATATATATACTTTTTGTGCGGCCGATTGCAACCAAAAAGGGAGGTGCACAACTACATGTTATAGCAGTCTCATATACAAAATTTGAACATTCTGAGGCTACTCGTTTTGAGTTATAGGAGATACATACATATATACGTACTTACAGACGCCAGGAAAAAAATCTCTTCTGAATTCCTTTTAAATCAGTTTTCTAATTCGTTTGGGAAAAAAAGTCCTTTTTTATTCTGTCCTTACGTACAGATGTCACGCAGAAACATCCTTAAATTTCATTCGATAGGGGTCAAAATGTGCATTTTCTTTGAAATATTGTTGCGTGCGTACGGGTTCGTTATGGATTGAATGCACAAGTCGTTAAAAAGTTAACAAAAATCTATTCTTTCCACAAGATATAAATCAAAATGCTGAAGTATCTCTTCAGAGATATTAGTACAATATCACAATAGCTCAAATGTTAAACAGAATTCACTTTAAAACAGATAAAGTAATTCTAACTCACAGTAAAATCGCTACAAGCAATCACAGCATTAAGTAAACAAACAGCAGTTCGCTTTAAACAGCTACAACTTCAAAAAACAACTGAGATGAGGTGTTTCAATTCGGCTTTTATAAGCTTTTTAATTATCACTAGAACAATTTCGATGTTTCTAGATGGCAACAGTAATTACCAGATATTTATTTATTATATTTATTAAACATTAAATGCACGCGCCCTTTTTTTTAACGTAACTTTTTCTTCAAATATCTTCCGCGTTGCACGGGAAATATAAAGCAATTTTAATTACAATTATAAATAAATAGCCAAATAAATGTGAAATCCGTAACAATATGATACCCGGAATTTTTCGTGATTACAATACTTCCTTTACTTCGTCTAAGGAAGTAAAAACGTTAACCCCGAGTGTTATATAATCTGAAACTGATTGTTGAGCGAAGGTAGAGTTTAAATTCGTATTGCAGACAGCAAATATTTATCTAATATTGAGTCTAAAATTTTCTCTATTATTTCTTACAAATGCTTAAGTACTAAGCTCTATATTATTTCAAGAATGTATTTGAGGAAATCTATTATTCCTTTTAAAAAATAGTATGAACATCGAAGTCATACTTACTGATAAATTTGAAAATGTAATTCATGTGTAGAAAATACTTGAAACTCAAGAGTAGATGTAACAGACTTAATTGGCATCAATATTAATGATATTTTCACATATTTTATTTACGTTAATTTTACGCTGTAATTTACTTCTATATACCATCTTCATTTATTTTGACGTGATTAATTTCGTTTATTTGGTTGCCTGCCAGGTATCTGACATGTCGCATCGTATACTTATTTTAAGGATAATTTTGTAATAACTGGAGAGCCTGAAATGAAAATGCTTCTCGCGAGCTAAGAATCATTAATTTTGGATCTAGTGTTTCTACACTTAATTTTGCTCTCGAAAATTAAACAGAATGTAATCTTTAAAATGCTATGAGTATTCTGTAAAATGTTAGGCAGAACACAGAAACGGGACACAGAACAGATAAAGAATTTAAATTACAAAAATATAATCACTATCAGAAGTTTTATTCTTTTTTAATAAAAAATTACAAATATTTTGTACATCGCATAGAAATACTTATTTCTTTCACATATTCAGCTTTAAAAGTTACTTACATTGTTTGTAATCTTTTCTTTTATAAATTTACCTTGACGTCTCAGGTTTATTACCCTATCTGCTTCTTGGGCAAAGAAAATAAAAGACTTTAAAGCAGAAGCACATATCCTTAAAACATAAGATAATACTTTATTTAAATACGTATACATCCGAATTAATCATTGATAACTGAAAATACAGTAAATGATTACATTTTTATCTAGTATTTAAGTTTTATTATGTTATTTTCCAGCTTAGCACTTTAAAGCATGTTCTCGAAATAATAATGACTTTTTAAACTTTAATTTAATGAGCACCGGAAAAAAATTCGTTGTTAGTTGAGCACCATCAAATTTGCAACGCAGAGCTTTATTTACATTACATTATAAGGTATTTTTCTCACTTTCTTAGCATGCCTTCGTGGTGTGATGGACAGCACACTCGACGCGTAGTCGAGAGGTCCGAGGTTCGAGTCCCGGTGAGAAAATTGCACATTTTTCATGTCTCCTGCCTCGAAATAGCCTAATGATTTTACAGCGGCGTCCAAACTTAAAAAAGCTGGTAGATGATGATTCTCCACCACAGGATTTGGCGATTGGGTCCCCTAATCCGCAGTCACCCTTTAAAGGGGAAGTATGTGAAGTATTTCTCCCGCCTTCTTAGCATGCAATCGTGGTGCAACGGTCAGTACACTGGTGTAATGGTCAGGCGTAATCGAGAGGTCCAAGGTTCGAATTCCGGCGGGGGCAATGTACGTTTTTCATGCCTCCTGCCTCGAAATAATCTAATGTTTCTATAACATGTGTAAAACATATTTTAATGAACACGTTATTTTCTAGTGTAAAAATCTGTCCTATTGTTACTGTTTCCGAACAATATCCTAAAATTTTAGCTGCTCAATGTTAATTGAATTTGGTATATATTTATTAATATGTCTTTTTTATCAAATTTATTTGATTCTTTCTTTCACATTTTGAAATTTAGGTTCATTCCAAATAAAATTCGGCCATTTTTTTATGATTTATTTTTAAAATTTACATTTTTAAATAATTTTTATGAATTTTTCGAAAAACATTTTGAATTATTACCTATAAAATTTTTAACATTATCAAACCAGATGTATTTCTAAGCTGCAAAAAATTAGATTTTTTTTATACAAAATTTTCTAAGATATACATGAATTTATATATTGGCCCGTTTTGAAATTTGACATATTTGTTATAAGCGATAATAACGCCAAATGCGGATTACGCACTTTGTTAAAATTATCTGAAAGTATGAGCGATAGTATTTTTCCGTTCACCCACAATGAAAAAAGGAAAGGAAAATAGGTTGCTATAAGTTAAGAAGTTCACCAAGTGAATTATTGTTGGCGCAAACTGAAAAGATGCCCCAAAATAAATTTTTGAATTTCTCCGAAAATTTTGCCCCCAATTTTGCAAAATTAGGCATAATTTGAGTCGTAGAATCGAAATATGGAAAAAAAAACACTGGCATGTCATTTCAGAAAATGTCCGATTTTGTCTCAAAATACGTGTGTTAGAACACTGCTGTATATAAATCTAATACATATCCTAACTTGAGCTTTCGAGACATGAAAAACGAAATTTGAATTTCGCTAATGGGACTAATAGAACGGGAGATACAGAACTGTCCCCCTCTTTTTTTTCGCAGTGTATCTTAATGGTGAATTATTCCAGCGCACATGCAGTTCAGTGTTCACAATAGGAAAGTTTGAAAAGTCTAACTTGATAGTCGACTGACTTATCATTTACGGCAAATCATTCTAGGCATATCTGCGTGATGAGTAAGGCTGTTGTAGAGAGCTTTTTAAAGAAACATCTTTGGGTTTGCTACATAGCTGGAAGGAGAATTTCCAGTTTAAAGTTTATTTAAGTGAATGATTGCTGTTCATCTTTTACAGAGGTCCAGCTTTTTACAGGATCCATATCTTTTTCGGGGTCTATATTAAGTTATTGCTGCCTAAATGCCATTTGAATTTTCAGTTAAGTTTCAGTTAAAAGACACATTCAAATAAACAACTGTATTTATTTTTGATTTGCGTTTCGCATTTATTGATTCATGTACACTGATGGGAGGGGAAAAAACAGTTGTATATCTCCCCTACTACTGGGCCGATTTACGAAATTCAAATTGCGTTTTCCATGCCTCGAAAGCACGACTTAAGATATGTATTAGATTCATATATAGCTTTATTTTAATACAGGCATTTTGACACAAACTCGGACTTTTTCTGAAATGGCACGCCAATGTTTTTCCATATTTCGATTCTATGACTCAAATTATGCGAAACTGTCAAGTTTTGTAAAAATCGCAATAGGTCGTTTTTAAAAAATTAGCTCTCAAAATTTTAGCTCCTCAGTGTTTATTCAATTTGGTATATATGTTACTGTGAAAGACCGAAATCTAGAGAATGTCGACTTTCACCGGTGAATGTCAACATTCACATAGTCGCTTGGTGTATGTCCGAAATATTTTCCAAATACTCTTATTTCTGACTTACACCAGTGAATGTCGACATTCACCATGTAGTAATGGTGAATGTTGAATATATGAGAATATTATATTTTCTTCTCGGTAATTCAGTCGCGAAAAAACACACAATACATTCAAACACTCAATACATTCAAAATGAGAAAAGAAAATAATAGAAGTTAAAAAACTTAATTATACACTACGTTCTAAATGAGAAAATAAAATAATAGTAATAAAAAACTTACTAAATTATGTGATTCAAATCTGATTAATTGCAACAACTTAAACTATTACGAGACTTTGAATTGCTCAAGAGGCCCTTGCTTTTACAACTGCATTTATGGGAAACAGCCAGTCGCCTCTCTTTTCGACCTACACCAGATCATATCTGTGATTGTCGGCATACACCGGTGAGGGTCCGAATGTACAAGAATGTAATTCAATATTCGATCTTTCACCGACGTACTTGGCGAATGTTGACATTCTTCGGTGAAATTCGACATTCTCCAATTTCGGTCTTTCACGGTAATATATATATATATATATATATATGAATATCTCTTTTTTTTATTATACTTACTTGATTCCTTCTTTCACAGTTCGAATTTTAAGTTTACTCCAAATAAAATTTACCGATTTTTTACGACTTGTTTTCAAAATTTGTATTTTTAAATTATTTTTATAAATTTCTGGAAAAACATTTTGAATTATAACCTATAAAAGATTTACCATCAACTTAAAGCAGATGTGTTTCTAAGTACACCTGCGAAACATTAGAGCTTTTTATTCTAAATTTCCGAAGATATACCTGAACTTATATAGTGACACGTTTTGGAATTTGGCACATTTGTTGAAAGTGATAATAATATCTAATGTAGTTTATGCTCTTTGCTAAAATTATTTGAAAGTAGGAATGATGTAACTTTTTTTTCCGCTCATGCACCATGTAAAAAGGTAGGAATGATGTGACTTTTTTGTCGCTCCTACACAATGGAAGGGATAGGAAAATAGGTTGCCATTCATTAAGAAGTTTGCCGAGTGTATTCTTATTGGCGCAAACTGAAAGAAATTCGCAAAGTTAAAATTTTGAATTTCTCCGTAAATTTTATAAAATTTTATAAAATTTTATATTTAGGCATAATTTGAGTCGTAGAATCGAAACATGGAAAAATTAGCCTGTTATTTTGGAAAAAGACCCCTTTTGTGTCAAAATACCTATGCTATACATAACAATGCTATATATAAATCTAATATATATCCTAAGTCGTGCTACAATCGTTTGGATTACATTTTCTGTTTCTATTTCTTAAATCATTTTCTGGCAACTTGATTTTAATGGCGTCATATGGTATAGCGAAGCAGTGCTCCTTATTAAATGCATTGTTTAAAATAAAGCAAAATTTTTCTTCGCTCTTGTAGCGGGATTAGTAAATTCATATTGTACATGATTGAAAAACTAAACTTCTTTGTACAAGTAACAAATCCTCAAAGCGAAACCGTAAGAAAAGATAATGTTTAAAGTACCGCAATATTTGAGTAAACAATACAATCAGCTGTCTTTTATCTAACCTCAGCAGTCAACAAAAACCCACTGAATGTATGCCACATGATCTTTAACATCTCGATAAATCGATGTGGATACAGATATCTGCGTGCTTAAAAGTATCCAGTATCAATGTAACGAATATGAAATTCTCAAAACATAAACAAGAAAATAATTCGTTCGTGTCATCAAACATTACTCTTGCTCCAGCCACGCCCCAAAACGAACTACGTCCTAGATACTATCCGATCCAGCAGTCACAGCTTCCACTATATTTAGTAAAACGTGCCTCTCCCAACTGATCATTTACAAATCGTTAATTATCACGTTCGCAATTACTCTAGTACTGTCGCTCTGACTCTCCACATACCGATAGACGGACGATTAGCAGTGCAGTGTCTGCGCCCGAACAAATGCCCGCGTCTGCAAATAATATATAATTTGGGACGATTAATTCGCTTGGAATACGTGTTAACCGCGTTGCATGGGCGTAACACATGTCTCCGGTCTTCACACGCTATTAGCCGGGACCCGATAACAATTAAACTTCGGGAGAATGGCTCCAGTGATATATTCGGACTGTGATTCTGACATCCAACTTCGATAGGAATGCTCTATCTTCCATCCTGTGACATTCGCACCTTTACAGTGGATGCACGTGGGTAGGGAGGCAGTCGCATTAACATCTGATGCCGTGTATCCTGAGTGGCAGCCAGTGTTTATCGCTGAAGGCACTTATGGAAAAGAGTTAGAAACATTAATGCATGTAAATGAGTTAAACATATTTGCATTAGAAGGATGATGAAGTGCTTATCACAGCTTAATGGAGTGCACACGCCCAGAGGTATAAATGAATGGATACATTCTTTTTAATATATTTTTTAATTCCTTGCGTGAGTTAACATCAGTTAGAAGCTGAAATTTAAATATGACATGCAAGCACTCATTTCCCGGTTTCGTATATTTTTGTCAATTATCGATAAGAAAAATTTAAGAATGGTTGCTAGAATTCTGCTGCCATCGCTTATCTTGAGTTTTGTAATTAGCCACTTCGGGATATCTCATGAATTCGCATGAGGAGAATAATTTATGCTTGCTGTTGGTCACAGATCCTGTAAATAGTGGATATATGACATTGCCCAATTCTATTAAAGATTTAATAAATTATTAAATAAATAAAAAAACCATGTAGGACAGAATCTGATAATCTCGTACATTCCATTCGCCGACTGCCACGACCTATTCAAAAGACTTTAGTGCCTGCGGATTTTAAGTGCCACCATTTTGGACAGACACTACACTCATAATTTTCCTGCATCTTTTTACTTAATTGTAAAGTAAAGGAAGTATTGTAAGGAACAAAATTTTAGGATAACACATTTCAATGAAAATATGCACTTTGACGTTTCTTGAATCCATTTAGGTGATTTTTTTTAGTCCAAAGGGGCTTTGTCCCTGAAGGATTATTGTTTTCGTTTTGCGATTTTGCGTCGGAAACATTAAATGTCTGAATCACTTTTCAAACTGTTGCCACAAAATATTGCAGCCCTGTATTATATTTAAAGGAATTAAATCATGAAGAATCTGTATAAATATATGTATATTTCTTCAAATGTGATAAAACGACGGTACCTAGAGCCATCCAATTTTGAATAACGTACGCTTCCACCCGAATATGAGCATCTGGAAGCCCGAATTTGGAATTTGTTTTACTATCTATTGTTTTATTATCTATCATATTTTGTAAAACTTTATCGAATTATTAATGAACAAACTCAAACGATTTAAAAGCAAGCAATGGCAACACTCTACGGGAAAAAAACCGTTTTTGTCTAAAGTACGCGGAACTGTGTATCTGAAATTCTAAAGATATACTCATTTTAAAATTAGTTTGCGATATTGCTGTTGAACTGAATTTTATGGCTTAAGTGCGAAGAACATGATATTTAATAAGTAAAGGTAACATACAAACGCCCCTTTGGGCGTAATTTAAAATCTGAAACCTTCCAGATTTTTTATTTACTTATATATTTATTTATTTTTAGGTATGCGTGTGCCATTTCTATTTACAGACAGAACAAAGGACCCTTTTTTCGGAAACAGATTGCAAAGTGGATTTAAAATGGATTCAGAAGAGATTTCTCAATGATGTCTGTACGTACGTACGTATGCATGTATGTATATATGAATGTACACATGTATCTCGCACACCTCAAGAACGGTTAGTCGTGGAACGTTAAAATTTTGTGTATGGGATTGCTATAAGAGCTAATTGTGCGCTTAACAGCACACACACACACACACACACACACACACACATATATATATATATATATATATATATATATATATACACTTCCAATTCCAGGAGTGTTTTAAATATAGAAAATATTCATGTTTTGGGAATTCCAAATTTTAAAAAAATTGTGGACAAATAACGAAATCTGACTTTTAATGTTATCTTCCGGTTCCTATACTTACATTTGGGAAAATTTTGTACTTGTTATGAAAAATAAAATTATAAGACGTGTAGAGACATTAGATATTTTTTGAAAGCAGGACAATTGAAAAATGAGAAATGCCCTCGCCGGGACTCTAACCATGGACCTCTCCATTACGCGCCGAGTGTGTTGACCATTACACCACGAAGGCATGCTAAGAAGGCGGGAGAAATCCCCCTCAGACAACAAAAATTAACCAGGATATATAATTTCTAAATTTACAATTTTGTATGTCATTATCAACTTTCTTTTAGAGATCGATTATTCAAGTTAGGGTAATTGGAAGAAACAAATTTAAATGAAGTGAAGCAGAAATGTGTAGAATTTAATAGGCCGTTTAAGAAAGTCATGTGGTGTCCAAATCAGATTTTTTATAAATTAAACTGAGGTATGTCAAACGGAAAGTGACAGTTAACAAATAGTAATAGATTCTCTTGGGAGCACACTAACATTTCTGCCGTAAGAATGATCATTAATTTCAATGTTATATTAACAATTGGCCTTTGCTTGCAGTTTATTTAAAATGTAATACTTCAGAATATTGACAGCGATCACACCGAAATATTTCGCGAATTTTTATTTAAAATTAACTCTTCAAACTTAAATACTATTTAATTTAATATTAAATGCGTATCATTTGAATAAACCCAGAGGCAAAACTACCATTCGCGGCGACCATTTTTGAAAGTGATCATATTTCAGAGAATAAAATTTTGATATTAAATTGCCAGGACTTAGTGTTCTGTGCATCCTTTTTGGAAACATGGTAAATTCTGTAAAGGGTTCTTAACCTCAAGTATTCAGTCCTGAACTGGAACAGGGAGCGGAAGGTACGCTATGTTCTGATGTAACTGCTGGGCTGGATAATAACTGCACGTGAAGGGATTTGAAATCCTCTTTTATTAAATCACTATTAAATACAAACTTCGCAACTTGGGAGAGATACAGAACGTAAAGGACCGCACTTTGGTCGAACTTAACAATCAAATAAATTAAAATAGAACTTAAACTTTGCTTCGCAGAGCACTTCGCGGAAGTTGGCCTCTATCTAAAAGGGTGCGTAGCAAGATATACTAAATACTACCGTACTTTAATTTATTTTACAATGCAATCACATAGTAAGCCCTATGGCTTATAAATTTAAACTGCTAGCTGGTCAGGCGAACGTTGAGCGGAATAACCGTGATCTGAGTCTAAGCTCTCACACACCGAGAGGTTTCTACCTCTGGCTTAAATAGTACTTGGCTGTACTTCAAAATTAGCATAAGCTGAAACCGCGCGCTTCTTCTGACAGGAAGTTGAAACAGAGAGGAGATAGAAAAGATTTAAATTAAAATAAAACTTGGTTAGTTTAACTAAAACCTTACATACTTCCCGCCAGAATTGCGATAGTTAAACTACTTTGGTCCAAACGGACCATGTTGAAACTCGCAATTCTACACTCACGTTTGTGAAAATTACAACACCAAGAATGAATCGTCATAATTGAATGCAATTTAATACACAGTTGAGTGGTAGTGGTACAAATAAATGATTAAATGTTCAAAGCAAACAAACAAGAACAAGAGATCAGAATCAGTATTTTGTGTGGCCACCACGCGCCGCAATAAGTGCTGCTACACGACGTGGCATGGAGTCAAACAAAGTTTGAATGTCTGACTGAGGAAGAGCATTCCATATCGTTTGTACGCGTACCCAAAGTTCGTCTGCAGACGCAACAGGACGAGGATCACGAGCAAGACGCCGACCAATGACATCCCACACATGTTCAATTGGAGACATATCCGGGGAACACGCAGGCCAAGGAAGAAGCTGTACCTGCTGCGCTGCAAAGAAGGATTTAACAATCCGAGCAGTATGAGGGCGGGCATTGTCCTGTTGAAATACAGCGCCTGGCAAGCTTTGAAGGAAGGGAACAGCTTCGGGCTGTAGAACTTCACGGATATACCGGTTGCTGTTCAGATTGCCCACAATTCGTAGCAATTGAGATCGTCTATGATATGCTATGGCGCCCCAGACCATAACTCCGGGTGTTCGTCCACTGTGGCGTTCGATAATGCACTCCGGAAGGTGGCGTTCACCGGCATAGCGTCTGACACGAATGCGGCCATCATGGTACCACAAATTAAAGCGGGATTCGTCAGAAAACACGACATGCTGCCAATCAGCACGCCAGTCTCTATGCTGATTGGCCCATTGTAGCCGCAGGCGGCGATGGTCGTGCGTTAGGGGGATCCTGTATAAAGGAGTCCGTGCGCGCAGTCCACACTGCAGCAGACGTCTACGAATTGATGAAGCACACAATGAAACACCTGTAGCTATTGACCACAGTGCTGCCAATTGTCTAGAGGAAGCTGTACGGTCCGTCCGCGCCATGCGGACCAGGTGTCTATCATCGCGAGCTGACGTCACATTTCGGGGTCCACTCCCGGATTTCCGAGTTGTCCGACACTCGTCCGTCCACTGCTTCCAAACGCGCATCACTGTGCTGCTGTTACGCTGCACACGAGAGGCTACTGCACGATACGACAATCCAGCTTCACGAAGGCCGATGATTCTCCCTCGTTCAAACTCTGTAAGTTGTTCAAATCTCGCTCTCTTTCGTCGACGAGGCATAAGTACAGATTGAGTTAACGTTTACCACTAGCAGATAACCACCGATAACCATACACGCCTCGCTACAGCCGTCTATTTATTCGGATCCATCAGCCGTTCAGAGGGCACTGCTCAGCATACGCATGCGCTACGGATTTGCAATTCTAATCATTTGCATATCATGCGCTACTTTGCATTTCCTGAAAATTTCAGCTCACTCGCGTAAGTCCTTCATGGTGTTGCAATTTTCACAAACGTGAGTGTAAATAGTCGAAAATTTCACTAAACTTAGGCCAACTCTTACAAGGCAATATATCTGTTTGTGAAAAATACAGACGAAATATTCTTGAACAACAATCTTCAACATTTTTTTTTTCAAGTCTTATTCTTCAAACAGTCTTACTCCTTTCAGCAAAATCTGGAAGGAAAATAATTTTAGTACAACATAATAACAGCATATTCTAGGTGGTACAAATCCATATTTTTACCTGTGTAAATTCGCACACACACACTATCATTCAAGCACGATTAAATTCTTCCCCCCTATGCTCTCTCACCGGTGTTAGATGCAAAGCAAACCGCCATTGCGGGTTTTTTTTCTGTGTTCGGGGGTGTTCAACTCTTCCACCTACAATCGACTAACATTAGTTAGAACTTGACATACGAGACCTGAAAAGACGCCCTATAACCAGCTAATCCTAAGGTTCTCACTAGCTTTATGTCTAACACTTTAAGTGTATTTGGTGGAGAGCCTAATTAACACTTGCATTCTAAAATAGTCAATCTTTAATTTTTCATGCATACAATTCGCAATTTGCACACACAATTCACATTGATATTGCACTTAGCGTGCATTGATAGCTTAATATTATTTGTTACATTTCATAACACATTAACAATTTCATAGCAATCCTGAAATGCAAATAGAGGTTAAATTTCTAAGCTTACAGAAATATAGGTTAAATTTCTAAGCTTACAGCAAGTGCTTCCTATTCCTTTCTCAAGGTACTTTCT